>JAGDYQ010000018.1:2837741-2877570 GCA_021962125.1 Bulinus truncatus
AAAAGTTATGAAACAAACGGTGGAACAGCCCCATATTAAGAAGGGCTCTCTTTTTACATTAAATAATAATAATACAACGAAATGTATAGGTCCGTAGCATAGAGCAGGTGGCTCCACGCTCATTTGAAAATACTTCAATCAAACTTAATAATGACCAACAACAATAACGTTGTGCAACTGAATGTATACTGGAAGTGTTGGGCCTGAACGTATTACATTTGTCGAAACACTTGAAATATTTCTGTTACTTGTATGTTAAACGGATACTCTCGCCGGTACTGTTAGATAGGCGTATGGCAAAGCATACCCCAGTAGTGTAGGAAGTTTACTGTGGGGTGTGGGGCCACACATGGTGCCGAACAAGGAAGGGCGAATTGAAGGGCGCCGAACTAGGGAAGGGCGCCGAACTAGAGAGAGGCACCGAACTTTGAAGGGGCGCCGAAAGATCCCCCCCCCCCCCCCCCCCCCCCCCCCCCCCCCCCCCCCCCATGAAGGAACGCCGAACCGGGAAGGCGCAAAACTATGAAACGGCGCCGAACTAAGGAGGGCGCTGAACTATGAATGGAGAAAACATACCCTTGAAGGGCGCCGAACTAGGAAGGGGCGCCAAAGGCTATGAGAAAGGGGCGCCGAACTATGAAGGGGCGCCAAACTATGAAGAGACGCCGAAAGAACGCTGTTATAAATGTTTTTAGTCTTTTTTTTTTCAGATTGCGAGGAGGGCTCAAAATATTTAACTCACACAGGGCGCCACAATAACAAGTTACGACTCTACTTGACCCCCCCCATAGGAACCATAGTAGCGCCTTCTTCTTAAATATATTCCCGTATTCACCAAAGCCAATAGAGAAACTCACGGGTCTACTCACAATCTGTTTCATACCGCTGAATTTGTTGTTCTATTCATTGCCTATCACGTGTTCTTTCTTTGTCTCTCTGTTGACTCACAGGGCTACTGACTGGGATACTTTCACCATATACTATTGAGGCTACTACTGGGGCTACTTAAGGGCTAGTGTGGGCTACTCACGTGGCTGCTCCTCACATTCTGCGCTTTACTCAAGGTAGAAATACGAGCGAATGTTAAATAAAATAAAGGCAATTAATAAAGAACAATTTATATAAAGATATGTTCACTTATAAATTAACCAGTTATGTCTTTCAATATAAACATTCAATATATATATAAATGTAAATTTATATGACCGACAAAAGCCCGTGCACGGATGTTAAGCCATTCAAATTAGATTAGACTGTTTATGCTCATTTGGCCCCCTGTCCTCTCCTCCCACCACGCCCGCCACCAAGTATTCGTGTCTCCACTGTGCATTATGACGTTATCGGGAAAACAGCGAAGGAAGGCATACTAGACATACTACACACATCTATTAGTTCAGTATGCCCACTCATCTGTACATTGGAAACCATGACACGCTCACGTGTGTAGAAGTCTTAACTTCATGGTTGACTTAAATGATTTCCAACAGGCATCAATTTTTTTTTTTTTGTAGTAGAATATTTCATCAAAAATTGTTTTGTATGAAAAATTATTATTTATTTTTTTGAAATATAGTAAACAATGGCGAGTCCTGAAAGGTCCATTATCCACATTTTATCTAGGTAGGTGCCCTTTTATTTATTCCGTCATTAGAGGTGCATCGTTGTGCTTCATGGTGACAAACGGTGGGTGTATGTGTTATATATATATGTAGACCAGTTGATCGATGAGTCTGTCACCGAAAATTGACCTGTTTCATTGAGCTAAAGACAGGACAGCCCTTAAATAAGTCAAAATGGTAAGTTTGTCTTGTTGTTTTTTAGATCTTAGTTGTTTTTTGTTTTTGAAAATAAAATTGTAGACTCGGTTCCTTGAAGATGTTGTTTTTCCTTTTCGATTGCTCAATTTGGAAAATATTTAGTTGGATTAAGTAGTTGGGCTTAGATGGTTGGGTGCTTACTGATTTGATGTTGGTTTAGATGGTTGGATTAATATTTTGATGGATTTGTTCGATAATTGAATGAATACTTGGAGCAGGGCCGTATCTAGTGTGGCGCCCTGTGCGAGTTACCCTATGGCGCCTTCCTTCCATTCTGAAAAACCTTTCAGGCTCACTTTCTAGTTGGCGCCCCTTCCCTGGTTGGCGCCCCTTCCCTGGTTTGGCGCCCCTTCCTAGTTTGGCGCCCCTTCCCAGATTTGGCGCCCTTCCTGGTTTGCGCCTTTCTAGTTGGCGCCCCTTCTAGTTTGACGTCGCCCTATTTGGCGCCCCTTCTAGTTTGGCGCCCCTTCCCTGGATTTGACGTCCTTCTTGGTTCGGCGCCCCTTCCCTAGTTCGGCGCCCTTTCTGGTTGGCGCCCCCTTCCTAGTTTGACATCCTTCCTAGTTTGACGCCCCTTCTAGTTTGGCGCCCTTTCCTAGTTTGGCGCCCCTTACTAGTTGGCGCCCCTTACTAGTTTGGCGCCTTCTAGTTTGGCGCCCCTTTCTAGTTTGGTACCTCAGTGAAGCCGCACAACCAGCAGTATCCTTCCTACGCTACTGAAGCTCCGCGAGGCGCTTGGATGGGAAAGCTAGGTGTTAGTGTGGATGGAAGGTCGGATATATGGGTTGAATTAATGGTCTGATGGATTCTGTTGGAGGATGGGAATGGAGGGTTTTTCAAAGTGAGATGTTTTGATAGACAATATACTTGAAAAAAACATGTTCCGTAAATATGTATGCGGATAACCACAGATCTGTTATTCGTGTTGAAATTGAGAAATATGAAAATGTTTTTTTAATAATGTGTCTTTTATTCTGTGATTTCAGCTGCTTGTTTACATTGCGATGGCTGCTGCCTTGATTTGTACATTATCTGCTATTGCAGGTGGATGATAAAGAGTTTAAATGTGTCAGATATTTTCAAGTGGAAACACATCGATCAAGCTTGTAAAAAAAAATATATCATGTATGTTTAGAACGGAAGATGGATGATCGGCTGATTGACTGCATAAGAAAATAAAAAAAAAAGATCAGACATAAAAGATATTTTGATCCGATAAATAAATACGCACTGATTCTGATAAACAAACATTGAGATTTGCATGGATATGTACATAGCTGCTCGTATGTACATGTGTTGGTATGGCAATAACAGCCAGCAATGACATGTATGTATGTATGTATATTGGAAAATTGTAAAGCAATAAGTGCCTTCGAATTGGTTATACATCATACACAAAAATTGCATGTGTAAATTGATTGATATCTATAATGGATGGATTGTATCGATAAAGGGAATACATACATAGATTATAAGAAATGTCTCTTTCTAGATAAAGGGAATACATACATAGGTTGCAGAAATGTCTCTTTCTATGTAAAGGGTATACAATATACATACATAGATTGTAAGAAATGTCTCTTTCTAGACAAAGGATAGGCCGTTATCGACATTCCATAATTTGATATTTCTGAATCCCACAGCCCCGACAACGTATGAGAGTGATTTAGCAGACGACTTCTACACCACCTCCGACATATATGCAACTACACCAGGAGATATTTACCTTACCACTGAAGGTAACGATTACATCACCAAGTCCGATACTTATGAGACTACCGAAGAAGTTAACGGCGATGCACCAGATTGCAACGATGCCGATTATGAGACTACGTCATCAGACATCGGCGATACCACAGAAGGTAACGACTCAAACGACTATGAAACTATATCAGAGGACAACATCGGCGGTACCAATGAAGGTGAGGACTTCGAAAATAGTGATACTACATCAGAGGATGACGTCGGTGGTACCAATGAAGGTGAGGACTCTGGAAATAGTGATACTACATCAGAGGATGACGTCGGTGGTACCAATGAAGGTGAGGACTCTGGAAATAGTGATACTACATCAGAGGATGACATCGGCGGTACCAATGAAGGTGAGGACTCTGGAAATAGTGATACTACATCAGAGGATGACATCGGTGGTACCAATGAAGGTGAGGACTCTGGAAATAGTGATACTACATCAGAGGATGACATCGGTGGTACCAATGAAGGTGAGGACTCTGAAAATAGTGATACTACATCAGAGGATGACATCGGCGGTACCAATGAAGGTGAGGACTCTGGAAATAGTGATACTACATCAGAGGATGACATCGGTGGTACCAATGAAGGTGAGGACTCTGGAAATAGTGATACTACATCAGAGGATGACATCGGTGGTACCAATGAAGCTGAGGACTCTGGAAATAGTGATACTACATCAGAGGATGACATCGGTGGTACCAATGAAGGTAATGATTTCGAAAATAATGTAATTATGTCAGAGGGCTACATCAGCGGTACCTATGAAGGTGAGGACTCCGAAAATATTGAAACTACTCCAGCAAACAGCAAAGACGGTGAAGAATGAGTTAGTAGGTAACCTACTGAAGTAACTCGCATTATGAACATTTTAGAGACGTATAAATGCATAAATTACTCTTGTAAAATGAAACACGATATGAAAGTAAAACCAACTGCTATGGAATGAAAGTCTATTCAGGAAGAGATAAAAATCTGTATGCACAATATATAAATAAATAAACATCGATGGAACGATATTACCATATTTTGTTGTTATTGTTTCTTTTCCGCTTTAACATTTCAAAGAGTGGTTCATACGAGTGAATGGACAATACAGATGCATTAGGGAAACGGATGGTCAAGTAATGTAGACCATCGAATGTCAACCTGAGAGTCCTGGCTTCGATCCTCCCTGAGAGACATATAACAAGGGCCCTGGCCGTCACAGTTTTCTCAATAGAGAGATGGGCGGCGGCTTGTCATGGTGGGGGGGGGGGGCCGGGGTCAATACTCGCATATTGTTTGGCCCACAAATGACCAGGGGGAGACGGACGGTCGTGTGGTAAAAGCGCTCGAGTGTCGACCTGATGGTCCTTGGTTCGATCTTTGGTGAGGACCGATGGATATTTCAGTTAATGGTTAAATTCTTCCCGCTATATCCCCCGTGGTGCCTCCATGACCAATTACACTATTGTCTATGGTTGGGATGAAAGAAGGGCACCCATCAGGGGATTAGAGAATATAAAGAGATTTCATCCTTACAGGGACTTCACACACACACAAATGACTGGTCAACATCGGCTGCAGGCCCGTAGCTTGCAAAGGGGGCCTGGGGGCCGGCCCCCATGCTTTTTGTCTGGCCCCCATCTGCTTGTTTGCTCTACGTAGTAACATTTATTTCCTGCCCCTCCTGCTATTATCCTGGCCCCTACAGTAGAATGCCTGGCCCCTGCTGTAGAATGCCTGGCCCCCTGCTGTAGAATGCCTGGCACCTGCTGTAGAAAGCCTGGCCCCTGCTGTAAAATTTTCACTTTACGGGGCTGATTGGCCGACTCCAAATATCATATGTACAACCCACTGTGACCATAGGAAAAATTTTAATAATCAGCTCTGGCTTTCACCATACATTGCACGACACACACACACACAGACAGTAGTTTCAAAATTATGCTGTATTTAAAAAAAAAACATCATGAAATGTGTAGCAATGCCCTGTTGATTTGACACTTAGGCTTGTGTTGTGATTTTTTAGTGCATTGGATCTGTGTTTTAATTTTTTCAGTGCTGTAGATCTGTTTTGTTATTTTTTGTGCAGTGGATCTGTTTTGTTATTTTTGTGCAGTGGATCTGTGTTGTTATTTTTTGTTCAGTGGATCTGTTTTGTTATTTTTTGTGCAGTGGATCTGTTTTGTTATTTTTTGTGCAGTGGATCTGTTTTGTTATTTTTTGTGCAGTGGATCTGTTTTGTTATTTTTTGTGCAGTGGATCTATTTTGTTATTTTTTGTGTGCAGTGGATCTATTTTGTTATTTTTTGTGTGCAGTAGATCTGTTTTGTTAATTTTGTGCAGTGGATCTGTTTTGTTATTTTTGTGTGGTGGATGTGTTGATATTTTTTAGTGCATTGGATCTGTGTTGTTATTTTTTAGTGATGTGGATCTCAAGTGCTGTACTATTATTTCGCTTTTATTTTTGTACTACTTTCTTTGCTAATTGTTTGTTTTCATTTATATTAATTTACATAATACAGCATTGTGTAGGAACTGCGCATTAAACTGCATTTTGATTTTTTTTTTAATTGGACAATTTATAGATTATACTTTCTTTATGATTTTGTAATTTCAATTCTAATTAATTTTCAAGTTATTTCACTAATGATGGTCAAACTAAAAAAATGTTAGTAAAAAAAAACAAAAAACACACGGTTAAGAAGGGCTGGGTAAGAGGAAGGGGGGGGGGGTCACATGGAATCCCGATTTCCCGGCAAGAGCCGGGTATGACAGCTAATAATAACTAATTGCAAAACAGTTCGGAGACATTGTAGGAGATGATTGTATAGATGGTTGGATTAGATAGTTAGATGGATATTTAAATGGGAATTTGTGTGGATGGTTGGATGGATTGAAATACCGTTGGAAGGATAGATTCATGAATGAATTATTTGTGGATTTACTTGCAGTATAAAAGTATAATAATTACCGACTTTCAAATACATTCAGACATGTCTTGTCTCAAAAAAAAAAACACGAAGTATAAAGGGAAATAACCCAAATGGAATGAAACTCTATTCGGAGTTGATACACAATAATGTTTCAAGTACCTTGTTATTCCCCCCCCTCCCCCAAACTGCACAATTGTATAAACGGCTGTAAGAGCCATATTGTGTCACAGTGATATTAACGACGACTTAAAGAGCCACAATTTTTTCACAATGGTAAAAAAAACGGCTGTACGAGCCACATTTTGGTCCCCGATGATATTAACGGCCCTAAGAGTCATATTTGGTCATCAATGGTATAAACGGCTGTAGGAGCCACATTTTGTCACAATGTTTTAAAAAGCCTTAAAGAGCCACGTTTTATTACCAACGACACAAATGGCTATAAGACCCATACTTGGTCACCGATGGTATAAACTTACTTCTGACCCTGCTAACCATCAAAGCCCACTGACTCATTAAAAGCCCACTGATTCATTAAAGCCCTTGAATTCATCAAAGCCCACTGATTTCATCAAAGTCATTCTTTTCCATTCCAAAGATCAATATCAAAATAATAGGAGAGCAACATCGATTTATTAACAAATCTATGGAGCCTGTTTTTATTTTTTTTGGGCTCTTGTCAAACAAGACTCATCCTCGGACGTCATCACCCATCGCACGTGTCATCGTTGACAACTCACTGGGCCGGTGGGCTTAAATAAGTGACATCAGGAAAGTATGGGGAAAGTATTGACATCTCTTCTGTATCCTCTTCATAGTCACTGTCGTCGTCGTTGTTGTGGTCACTGTCGTCGTGGTGGTCACTGCCGTCGTCGTTGTGGTGGTGGTTGATGTCGTCGTTGTTGTGGACACTGTCTTCGTCGTTGTGGTGGTGGTTGATGTCGTCGTTGTTGTGGTCACTGTCGTCATCGTTGTGGTCACTGTCGTCGTCGTTGTGGTCACTGTCGTCATCGTTGTGGTCACTGTCGTCGTCGTTGTGGTCACTGTCATCATCGTTGTGGTCACTGCCGTCGTTGTGGTGAACGTCGTCATCATTGTGGTCATTGTCGTCGTCGTTGTGGTCACTGTCATCATCGTTGTGGTCACTGCCGTCGTTGTTGCGAACGTCGTCATCGTTGTGGTCATTGTCGTCGTCTATGTGGTCACTGTCATCATCGTTGTGGTGAACGTCGTCATCATTGTGGTCATTGTCGTCGTCGTTGAGGTCAGCGTCGTCGTCGTTGTGGTCACTGTCGTCGTCGTTGTGGTCACTGTCGTCGTCGTTGAGGTCAGCGTCGTCGTCGTTGTGGTCACTGTCGTCGTCGTTGTGGTCATTGTCGTCGTCGTTGAGGTCAGCGTCGCCGTCGTTGTGGTCACTGTCGTCGTCGTTGTGGTCACTGTCATCATCGTTGTGGTCACTGCCGTCGTTGTGGCGAACGTCGTCATCGTTGTGGTCATTGTCGTCGTCGTTGAGGTCAGCGTCGTCGTCGTTGTGGTGAATGTCGTCTTTCTGATCACTGTCGTAGCCAGTGTCCGAGGACATACCATGATGAGAAAATAATGACAAGCTCACCTCCTTCACCGTAGTTCAAAGTTTCAACATGAAGAAGAAGCCTTGAAATAAGACCACTTCCATCTTTGATTCCATCTTTGTACCAAGGAATAACATTATAATTGGGCCGTCTGATTTGACCACTTCCATCTTTGATTCCATCTTTGTACCAAGGAATAACATAATAATTGGGCCGTCTGATTTGACCACTTCCATCTTTGATTCCATCTTTGTACCAAGGAATAACATAATAATTGGGCCGTCTGATTTGACCACTTCCATCTTTGATTCCATCTTTGTACCAAGGAATAACATAATAATTGGGCCGTCTGATTTGACCACTTCCATCTTTGATTCCATCTTTGTACCAAGGAATAACATAATAATTGGGCCGTCTGATTTGACCACTTCCATCTTTGATTCCATCTTTGTACCAAGGAATAACATAATAATTGGGCCGTCTGATTTGACCACTTCCTTCTTTGATCCCATCTTTGTACCAAGGAATAACATAATTATTGGACTGAGCCATGTGACCGCTTCCTTCTTTAATGTCTTCAACATCCGAAGAAAAAACATCATCATTGGGCGCAGCGGTGGGGTACACTATCTTCTGTGTTGGTGCTGGTGATGTATTCTTCCGAAGGAATGTCATCGTAACTTCGTAACTGAGAACAGTGGTGTGGGAACCTTCTTCAGTGTAGTATGATTTGTCAGAAGGAATAGCATGGTCGCTGGGCTCTGTTTTGTGAATACTTTCTTCATTGGAGACATATTCGTCCGAAGGAATTGCATGGTCACTGGATACAGTGGTGTGTACACTTTCCTATATGAGGTCATGTCCGTTCGAAGGAATTCCATGTTTGAGAAGCATATTGTAGAAATCACTTCTTTCCTTAGCCTCGCCTCTGTCATAAAGAATATAAGGGATATCTAACTTCATACCCTTTTTTATGAGGTCAGCTTCGCCGTTGTACAAAGCAGTTTACTGAGCAATGGGCTCAGTGAAGAGTCTGTGTTCATCATTTCCCCCTATGACATTTTTCTGAGTTTCTGACATTTACTTCTGTAACGGGTTCAGTTTCATCACCTGTGGATTCGGGGGGGGGAATCAAGATGCGGCGTCATCGTGTCATCTACAAGATGTTGTGTCATCAGTGTCATCTATAGGATGGTGTGTCATCAATGTCACCTACAGGATGTTGTGTCATAAATGTCACCTACAGGATGTTGAGTCATCAATGTCATCTACAAGACGTTGTGTCATCAATGTCATCTATAAGATGTTGTCTCATCAATGTCATCTGCAGGATGTTGTGTCATCAATGTCACCTACAGGATGTTGTGTCATCAATGTCATCTACAAGATTTACAGAGATGTGGTTAATGTCAGTACTTTTTTTGTGCCGGTACGCAACGGTACGGCGTACCGGCACCTTTTTCAATGTGGGGAAAAAAATTATTTACTTTTCTAATATCTTAAGAGGATTCAAGTTGGTTAATTATAAAATAAAATTGTTTTAGACATTTAGTATCTTTGCAGTTGTGATTTAGTTTGCATCGAGGTGCGAACTTGTGGTTAAAAGTTAGGCAATCCATCACTGAGTACCGGCACCAATAGTTCTATTACAATATTAACTGAGTTGAGTCCTTTCAAGGTAGTTCTATTGCAATACTGACAACGGTGCGGCTCTTCCATGTAATCATTACTTCGGTTTACTTCCATGTGATCATTACTTCTGTTTACTTCCATGTGATCATTACTTCTGTTTACTTCCATGTGATCATTACTTCTGTTTACTTCCATGTGATCATTACTTCTGTTTACTTCCATGTGATCATTACTTCTGTTTACTTCCATGTGATCATTACTTCTGTTTACTTCCATGTGATCATTACTTCTGTTTACTTCCATGTGATCATTACTTCTGTTTACTTCCATGTAATCATTACTTCTGTTTACTTTTCTAAAAAAAACCGGCGTGTGCCTCTCATCATGGACCTCACACGTCGTCTCCCCCCTGATTTAAACCATCCACGAGGTGATTTTGTGGGCGTTCCTATTTTAATGCCCCCGTGAGTGCACTGGCCTTCTAGCCAACACGGGAGACCATGACAACACTCGCCCCTAACTAATGTCAGGTACACCTTTTATTTAGGACCCCTCCCCCACCCCCACACTACCACCACCGCTCTCGCTGTGTGCCTGTCGAGACAATGTGTTCTGTTATTGTGGAAAAAAGTGACAGACAACGGATCTCACCCAGCAACGAGTAGAAGAGTCAGTGAACTGTGAGCTATGGATCAATATGTCCCGGTAGCCACACAAAGATGTCGATAACAATAAAGGGCGCCATAGGACACGCACTGCGCTCAATGAAACGCGGCTCTGGGAGCCACATCTAGTTACCAATGAAATGATCGGTTATAGGAGGCGCTTAAGACAATCATTAATATAAACGGCTCTATGAGCTCTATGAGCCACATTTACTGTTGATATAATTGGCCATATCAGCCCGATTAGGCTACCATACAAATAAATGCCTCAAATAGCCACATTCGGTAAAATGTTAGGTAAGCAGATATAAACAGCTTGGCCACATTTGATCACTATTGGTATATACAGCTGTAACAGCATCACGTGATCACTATTGGTATATACAGCTGTAAGAGCACCAGGTGTCTTCATCATTAGGTAAACCGCATGACTAGACACGTGATAATGACTTAGTTCTAACAAGTCCTAAACTATTGTAAGTAAAACTTTAAGTATCATACCCCATACATTAATCAAAACTCATCAATTCATCAAATCCCATTAATTCATCAGAGGCCATCTATTCAACAAATCCAACCGATTCATCAAAACCTATCAATTCCTCGAATCCCATTAATTCATCAAAATCCATCAAATCCTCGAATCCCATTAATTCATCAAAATCCATCAAATCCTCGAATCCCATTAATTCATCAAAATCCATCAAATCCTCGAATCCCATTAATTCTTCAAAGTCCATCAATTACACAAAGCCCAACAATTCACCAAACCCCATCAATTCACCAAAGCCCAACAATTCATCAAAGCCCAACAATTCACCAAAGCTCATCAATTCACCAAAGCCCAACAATTCATCAAGCCCCAGCAATTCATCACAGCCGTTATTTCAATACAAAAAATCAACAACAAAATGATAGAGGAGCAACATCATTTTATTGACAACCCTCAAAACTTGTTGTCAGTCAATGAAGACTAATCCACGGTGGGACACAGCTTAATCGTCGTCACCATTGTTGTTGTCGTCATTGTTGTTGTCGTCATTGTTGCTGTCGTCATTGTTGTTGTCGTCATCATTGTTGTTATCGTCACCATTGTTATCATCAGCAGGCTGGGTGGAGTAGCCACTGTCGTCGGGAAGATCAGACGCCGTATCGGCATCTCTTTTGTCATTGCCATCATCAATGTTAGAATCGGTGGTGTGCTCATCGTCATCATCATCATCATCATCTGTCAGATCAGAAGTATTATAATGGTTAGTGTTTACAATGGCAAATTACATCATCGCCATCTGTCAGATCAGAAGTATTATAATGGTTAGTGTTTACAATGGCAAATTACATCATCGCCATCTGTCAGATCAGAAGTATTATAATGGTTAGTGTTTACAATGGCAAATTACATCATCGCCATATGTCAGATCAGAAGTATTATAATAGTTAGTATTTACAATGGCAAATTACATCATCGCCATCTGTCAGATCTGGAGTATTATAATGGTTAGTGTTTACAATGGCAAATTACATCATCGGAGTGGAATATATTTAGGCCTTTTGCTAACAACCTCATCTGTTCTTTGACTATTATGTGTCTGTTTATTCCATGTATATCATATTCTCTCTGTATACCTGGTAAACAATGAAACCCTATTTCAAACCTATATTTATTCATTGATCAGTCTATCGATTCGCCCAATTTATGTATCTTAATGTATATTTCAATATAAATACCAACCAATTATTAATTCAAAATCAAACTAAACTAACAATCAATAAACTAAATCAAGTTTTACTTTTTTCTATCTTCTACATTCGTATGTCAATTTATCGGCCGATCTATCTATCGATCTAAATATCTATCCATCTATCATGTTCTTCTTTCCTAAGTAAGCATCCGTCCTTTTTGCAAATCAATGTATCTTTTCATCAATGAAACCATCAGTCAAACCATCAGTCAAACCATCAGTCAAACCATCCGTCTATCAATGCATCTATCTACTCCATCCAATCAACCTTCATACCTTCTACACTCAGAACCAATCTTATTGATAAGCAAACCAGGCGACTGAACGGGGGGTCCTCACTAACAGAGGGCCACCTTCCCAGTATCAAACCGAGCCTGATGGTATAGGAGCCGCCCCCCTCCTTACTGGCACTTTCACCTACGACTCCCAAATATTAATTTTTTAAAAAGACACTGCTGCCTAATCCCTTGTCCCCCCACCCAATCCCTATCAAACATAATATTTTAATCACGGCTGGATCATGGGAGTGGCCCATCTCTTCATTAATCCGTACTATACATAATCCTTACCGTAATCCCCTGTGGTACCTTCAGGCAAAGTGGACACATCATCGACATTTCTTTTATCGCTACCACTATCACCATTGGCCACAGTGGTGTACTCATCTTCCTCACCTGTCTGAGCTGTTGGAACAGAAGTATCGTGATTGTTAGTTTCAACAAAGGCAACGACATTTTTTGTTTAAGAGTGGAATACATGTGTAACTTACATCCCGACTGCTCTATCTATTTCTAAGTATCGGTAGCTATTTAACACTCTATTTGACAATCAATAAATAAGTTTAATCAATGAATTCTTATCAATTATACATATTTATTTATTTTCTACCTGAATATCAATCAATCTAATCTACCCATCTAATCAATAGATCTAATCTACCCATAAATATATCAGTCTAATTTGTTTACTATACATATATCGATCTATTATCACTGTCTCAGTCTCAGTACCCTCCCCACCTCGCCAAAGAAATATAACCATAATTGGTCAGGCATGCAAAACATAGGTCAAAACAGATAGACAACGTGTGTCTAGCTTATAAAATCTTAAAATTTGAATAGCAACTTACCAGTGGATAAGGTACAGGTCAGCACCACAGCCATGGCTATGTAGAGAAAATGCTGAAAGAAAGAGAATTAAATAAAACAACAAATAAGAACACATGAACTAAGAGTAAGCTAAATCCATTAATATTCATGAATTACAATTGAAGTATTTCATATCCTTTCATATTTAGTGGACCAGCAAAGAAAAATTAAAAGTATGAAAACACAGTCGTTTCCCGTATCAACATAGCGAATGCTTTTATTTTAGTGTTATTTCACTGACTTTGGCGAAGTAGATGGCAAAACAGTGCTTCCCAAAAAATGGAAGGAAACAAATATCAGTCATTTAAAAAAAAATTAAAAAGCAATGAACGTGATTAAAAAAATACATTAATATTGTTAAAAGATTTTTTGAAAAAAAGAATGTCTTACCATTTTCACTTTGATCTGTTTATTCAGCTTTAGTCGACAGTAAATGAAACCAGTCTAGAGGTTGTGATAAACTCCACTGATTCCTGAGCCTGTATATATACACACAAACACAATTGTACACCAGTAGTCTGATTGCCACGTAATTCAACTAACATAATTACTGCAATTAATGACATAATTATGTTAATGTAGTCACTCATCTATACATAGATTAAGTTGGTCACATACTGACTGTTTCAGTTTCTATGTTTAGTACTTTAAAAGAATTATTTCTACCTGTCCTAAACAAAAGAATGCAAACAAAAAAGACAGGAAGGGAGAAGAGCTAACTGAGGATTCATTTAAAAAATCACTTAAGCTTAGTTCAAGTAATACAGCGTGTGACTTGATGTTGCTAGGGCGGTGCGCACCATTAGGGTTGAACATAGACAGGGTTCAGGTCCCACGTGAGCGGTTTCTTACGTCAAATTTAACGCATCATCCGTAGCAGTGATGTAAAGAAAGGGGCACTAAAAACGACAGTGCCGAGGGCACAATACCTGCTTTAATGCCCTTACGGCGCTCGCCCCCATTCGAAAAAACATATTATATTTATATGTAAAAAAATACACTATTTAGTGCTCCCTTCGGACGTACCTCCTGGGGCATGATGTCCCCTTTTGCCTATCCCTCGCTATGCTTTTTCTAAAAAACTGCCCTAAAATAGGAGTTACGGGCTCTTAATAGAACCATAAACTGACCATTTCATCCACCACGGAGAATGGTCAAGAACTAAATCTTTCCTCTATCACATGGACGTCAAAAACATCAATGGATGCAGGAGCTGATTCAAAGGTACTATGAGTCACTAGACAGAGAACACAAAATGTTGATATAACTCTCTCACTGCCATCGGTAGTATCCGGGAACACCCCCCCCTCTATCAGCGCACCATAGAATTTGTAATTGAACGCAGTAACGGTATGAGCGGTTATGACTAGGGGGAAACCGATAATCGGATCGGGTATCGGACCGATAATGGCACTATCGGTTAATATCGGATAAACCGATTTTTTGTAGGGAGCGACCGATAGTCTGAACCGATATTGGCACTTCATGGGTTAACTATCGGACCGGCCGTTTTTTGGCTGCGATACATTTTTTTCAAAGATCAGAGTTGCAAGGGAAAAAAATCCGTAAATAACCCCATTCTATATCCAGATCAATTACAAGATTTTTTAAAAAAAGGAAAAAAACCCGTACACAGAAAATGTCAGCGTCCACAAAAAATGCATCAGCCATATGACCTTGAAGCAATAGGGATTGTCATTTTTTAATTCTAATGAATGACCTTGAATGATGCAATTAGTGAACATCTGTGTATTTTTTTTTTTGGGATTGGAAGTTGGGAGGGGGGAACAAGACTTACGTGTGGGCGAAGGTGTTTTGAAATATGACAGGGAAGGGGTGAGCAGGGGTTTAGGTACGTCATTAGCTGTAGCACGAGAAAAAGGCTTACGTGTTTGGCATTGTTACTGATTAAAAAAATATCGGTATCGGTTTCTGGTAAAAATGCTGGGGAAAAATATCGGTATCGGACTATCGCTAAAAAGGCATAATATCGGTCGTTCCCTAGTTATGACGTAGTAACAGCAGATAGAGAGTAGGGAGAGGAATGTTGCCAAAGCAACAACAGTGGCCATTATTGGTCGTTTATTGTTTTGTACTCATTAGATACTCTTGTATGGAACCCACGGCATTGCGTTCAGTTTATTGAACTGTGAGGAGAATAATAACAACATATTTAGTTGTATCATAGCTTTAAATTGTGATATTGCGAGACATTTTAACATAGGATTCATTGCAAGTCATTTATTGGATATATTGTTTGTTTGGTTTTGAGAATCATTCGCTGCAGTATTAGTAGAAATGGCGTCACCTGAAATGCAAGATCTATTCCTCATCACATCTAATCAGGTATGGCCATCTCAAGCTTTGAAATATTGATTTTTTTTTTTTTTTGCCCATGTGTTGCTTGCAATATTTTTATTATATATACTAAGCACCACAAACTGATTTTTTTTTAAATGATTTTACAGCTTTTTCAAACATCAATATTGCAGGAACTCAAAAATCTAAGAAGGTGAACATCAAATTTATCACCATATCTTAAATAGTTTATGAGATATATTTTTGAAAATGTAACTTTTCTATTTTTTTTTTCAAACCTTCAAAAGTGCCAGATTTACCAAGTGTGTTTTCAAAAAAAGTATTTAACCTTTACACCAAATCATTTATTTTCAATACAAAAACACAAATATACATAAAATAAACTCAATTTTCAAGGGTGCCAAATTATAATATAATTAAAATTTATGGCACTGAAAATGGGTTTTATCATTTTTAGAAAAAATAAAAAGGGAGATAAATTTTCAAAATTTGTGACTATTCAAAAAAATCATAAAAAATATTGTAATGAAAACACATAAGAACTAATTACAAAAAATTGTAGGGTAATTTAAGTTCATATGCAATCAGATAGCTCGGCATCTTATGGATTATTTTTTTTTTTAAATAATAAAGGCTATAAGAGATGGTGTAAAAAAAAAACTACAAAATTAGTCATTTTCAAAAAAAATTCACCAAAAAAAAAAGAAAATGTAGAATATAAAAAAGCTCTTAACTATAGAATAGTCGTTAGACCAATCGTACTTTTATATAGCATGTACAGATGGATAAATCCATGCATGTGTAAAATCAATAAAAAATACTTTTCATTGGGGAAAAAATCCACTATTAAGTATTATTTAAAAATTTATATTAGTAACAAAAGTAACTGTAAAATATTGTTGCATAAATATTTCAATTATATTCTAAAATTTCTAAAAGTCATGGAAAGCCAAACACACTTTACGCATTTTACCACTACAGGAGCTCACCTAAATGAGCGCGATTTTGAAATAAAGTATTTTCTACTTTGAAGTTAATTCCAAGAATATAACTATCGGAATGAGTTATTAGCGTACCTGAAAATTGATCAGCAGGACTGATTTGTATCTGATAAGGCCCTAAGTTATGTGGATACGGGGCCCTCCATAATTCCAGATATTAAATGTCAGTGCCAAATATTTTAATATATATGACAATCGCTCACGCCTGATCAATTCTTAGGGGGGCCTCTTAAAAAAGTGGGGTGCTAAGCTATAGCTTGTGTAGGTTAAATATAAATCCTGCAATTGTTGATCAGCATCATTCACTTCTCTTTTAATTTCATCTTTCAATAATTTCCTCATAGTAATAAAGGTTTATTTCTGGAGCTTTTCAAAATCATCTGTTGTGTTTCTGTTCATGCTTTACTTAGAGATAATGTACTGTTTTATTGACCATTTAGTGATTAATTCCCTAATTTTTTCTTGATAGAAGGGGACGGGTGGTCGTGCGGTGAGAGCCCCTAAGTCCAACTTCCAGCTTTAGATGGATACCTGATCTTTAAGTTGGAGAAGCTAAAGGCGGCTGGGTGCTGTCCTAACCACACAATCCTTCATATGCCGAGGTTATAGAAACAGATGAATTCTACACTTCATCTTTTTTGTTTTGCACCGTTAAGGGGGGTGAACTTTTTTTGACTTCTTGATAAGTACTACTATTTCATCAAGGACATTTTTTCCCCATCATTCATCCTTTATCATTAATTTTTTTTTTAATTTGTTTTAAATGTTTTATTATGTCTTCATGTATTTGTAGATAAAGGTACACTGGTTTGTTTATCAAGAGTCGGAATGTCTTTGTTTACTTAATTCAATTTGTATAAAACAAACGAGTTGTCTAATAGTTAATTTCTGTAGTTTTGAAAGAACAGACTCCTCCAGTGACTAGTATATTTCTTTATTCATTCTGGGAAGTTGGTAAGGCTTTAAATCATTCAAATCAAATTAAAAATTTGTCCAAATAAATAAGCTACATAAATACTTCTGATATGGTATTTAAAAACATATGTAAGTCTCTTTCAATGTGTTGTTTTAACTTTGATTTACTGTCCTTTTTTTTATATTTTGATTTGTGGAAACCACGTTTAATTAAAGCTAAAAGATGTTCAAACTTCAATAGATTTATGGTAGTTACTGAACCAATATTAATAACAAGTTGTACCTGCAAAACTCGCATAGAGTTATATCCCCTTAGGCCTAGGCTAGGATGGGTGTAGTGACTGTTGTGCCCAGACGGGAAATATGTAAACAAAGCATTGGTCACTAGTCTCACTCTCAGTGAGGGGAAGTAACTAGTTTAGTAAACACGGGTGTAGTGACTGTTATGTCCACTGGCAGAAATGTAAATAAACATTGGTTAGTGTTTCATGTAGGGGAAGTACCTAGCCTAGTAAACAAGGGATCAGTGACTGCAATGTTCATTGGTAAAATATATGTAAACAAACATTGATTAGTGTTTCATGTAGGGGAAGTACCTAGTGTAGTAAACATGGATCTAGTCACTGTTATGCAGTGTACTTTTTCTATAAAAAAAAAAAAAAAGGAAAATGGAACTCCCTTTTCTGCCCGCCGTGTCATAAAGAAATAACACTGAAAAATATAGTTCAGTAAACAGTAAATGAAAGTTTTTCAACGGGCCGTAGATTGCCTATGTCTGGTCTCAATGGTATAGATGTGACTATTATCAATACTAAGAATTTGTTTCAGTCATGGATACATCAAAAGACCAAGAGACAAACTTGCGTGTATTTCGCCAAACTGACAATGTTGAAGCTTTTCATGGTAGTGTCATTGCTACACTGACAGTGTGTTGAAGCTCTTCTAGGTAATCTTTTACTTATTTTTACTTTATAAAAACCGGAGTACTTCTCTTATCGAACCCATACGTTGTCTTCACCTGTTTTAAAATTTAAACCATCCACGAGGCGTTGTTTTTTTTGCGGTCATCTTTTATCTCCCCGCCTATGCAGTGAGTGCAATGGCCTTGCAGTCAACACGGAGACGTATGCAGATGAGTAGCACGATGACCACATTGCCCCCTCACCTTTTATTTAGGACCCCCTCCACACACACACGCCCCACCCACTTTCGCTGTGTGTCTGTCCAGTCAACGTGTTTCTGTTATTGTGGAGACGGTGACCAACAACGGTTCTCTTTCAGAAACAAGTAAAAGAGTCAGTGAACTGTAACCAATGGACAGGCAAAGAAGTCGATAGCAATAAAGAGCGCCTTAGGACACTACGCTCAATTAAAATGCGGCTCTGGGAGCCACGTCTAGTTACCAAATGATATAATCGGCTATAGGAGCCGCGTAAGACAATCATTAATATAAACGGGTCTATGTGCCACATTTACATGTTGATATAACTGGCCATACCAGCCCGATTAGGCTACCCGTACAAATAAATGGCTCAAATAGCCACATGCGGTAAAATGTTAGGTAAGCAGGTATATACAGCTTGGCCACATTTGATCACTATTGGTATATACAGCTTGGCCACATTTGATCACTATTGGTATAAACAGCTTGGCCACATTTGATCACTATTGGTATAAACAGCTTGGCCACATTTGATCACTATGGGTATAAATAGCTTGGCCACATTTGATCACTATTGGTATAAACAGCTTGGCCACATTTGATCACTATTGGTATATACAGCTGTAACAGCATCACGTGATCACTATTGGTATAAACAGCTGTAAGAGCACCAGGTGTCTTCACCATTAGGTAATCCGCATGACTAGACACAAGTGATAATGACTTAGTTCTAACAAGTCTAAAACCATTGTAATTATCATAGCCCATTAATTCACCAGAGCCCACCTATTTATCAAATCCCATTAATTAACCAAAACCCATCAATTCCTCGAATCTCATTAATTCATTAGAGCCCATACATTCATCAAATCCCATTAATTATTCAAAGCTTATCAATTACACAAAGCCCAACAATTCACCAAAGCCCAACAATTCACCACAGCCCGACAATTAATCAAATCTCATTAATTCATCATAATACATCTATTCATTGAATCCCATCAATTCATCAAAACCCATCAATTACACAAAGCCCAACAATTCACCAAAGCCCAACAATCATCAAAGCCCAATTATTCATCAAAGCCCAACAATCTATCAAAGCCATTATTTCAATTTAAAAGATCAACAACAAAATGATAGAGGAGCAGCATCATTTTATTGACAACCCTCAAAACTTGTTGTCAGTCAATGAAGACTAATCCACGGTGGGACACAGCTTAATCGTCTTCACCGTTGGTGTTGCCGTCATTGTTGCTGTCGTCATTGTTGTTGTTGTCGTCATTGTTGCTGTCGTCATTGTTGTTGTCGTCATCATTGTTGTTATCGTCACCATTGTTATCGTCAGCAGGCTGGGTGGAGTAGCCACTGTTGTCGGGAAGATCAGACGCCGCATCGGCGTCTCTTTTGTCATTGCCATCATCATTGTTAGAATCATCGTCAGCGTTGGCCGGTGTGGTGTTTTCATCATCGTCATCATCGTCATCATTGTTGTTATCATCACCATTGTTGTCGTCATCATTGTTGCTATCGTAACCATTGTTATCATCAGCAGGCTGGGTGGAGTAGCCACTGTCTTCGGGAAGATCAGAGACCGTATCAGCGTCTCTTTTGTCATTGCCATCATTATTGTTAGAATCTTCGTCAGCGTCGGCCGGTGTGGTGTTCTCATCTCCTTCATCATCGTCATCATTGTTGTTGTTATCGTCACCATTGTTGTTGTCGTCATCATTGTTGTTATCGTCACCATTGTTATCATCAGCAGGCTGGGTGGAGTAGCCACTGTCTTCGGGATAATCAGTCGCTGTATCGGCGTCTCTTTTGCCATTGCCATCATCATTGTTAGAATCATCGTCAGCGTTGGCCGGTGTGGTGTTCTCATATCCTTCATCATCGTCATCTGTCAGATCAGAAGTATTATAATAGTTAGTGTTTACAATGTCAATTACATCATGGGATTGGCATACATTTAGGCCTTTTCCTAACAACCTCATCTGTTCTATCTTTGAAGTTATTTCAACTATTATGTATCCGTTTTTTTTTCATGTCTATCATATCCTTTCTGTATATCTGGTAAACAATTAAACCCCCTCCGTATACTTATTTTATTATTTAACCCTATCTATTTATCTTAATTTTATATTTCGATATAAATACCGACAAATCTAATCTATCAATCAATGACTACTTCAAAATCAATCTAACCTAATAATCAATCAACTAGATTAAGTTAACCTTTTCTATCTTATACAGTCGTATATCAATTTATCGGTCAGTCTATCTATCGATCTAACTATCTAATCTATCGATCTATCATGTTTTTCTTTCCTAAGTAAGCGTCCGTCTATTTGCCAACAAATGTATCAACTCAATCTTTTCATCAGTCAAACCATCAGTTAAACCATCAGTCAAACCGTCAGTCAAACCATCTGTCTATCAATGCATCTATCTACTCCATCCAATCTACCTTCATACCTTCTACACTCAGAGCCATTCTCATTGATAATCGAACCAGGCGACTGAATGGGGGGCCCTCACTAACAGAGGGCCCCCTTCCCAGTATCAAACCGAGCCCTATAGTATAGGAGGCCCCAACTGGCACTTTCACCTACGACTCCCAAATCTTATTTTGTTAAAAGACACTGCTGCCTAATCCCTTGTACCCCATCCTTATCAAACATAATATTTTAATCACAACCCGGCTCATGGCAGTGGTCCATTTCTTCATTAATCCGTACTATACATAATCCTTACCGTAATCTCCTGTGGTACCTTCAGGTAAAGTGGACACATCATCAACATTTCTTTTATCGCTATTACTATCACTATTGGCCACAGTGGTGTATTCATCTTCCCGACCTGTCGGAGCTGTTAGAACAGAAGTATCGTGATTGTTAGTTTCAACAAAGGCAACGACATTTTTTGTTTAAGAGTGGAATGCATGTGTAATTTACATCCTATCTGTTCTATCTATTTCTAAGTATCGGTATTATTTTAACCCTTTATTTTGCAATCAATAAATCAGTTTATCAAAACATTATTATCTAATATGCATATGTATCTATTTTCTACCTGAATTATCAATTGATTAATCTAATGTACCCGTAAATCAATCAACCAAATCTACCCATATCTCAATCAATCTAATCTACCCATTAATCAATCAATCTATTCAACATATAAATCAATCAATCTAATTTACCTATAAATCAATCAATCTAATGTACCAATAAATTAATCAATCTAATGTACCCATAAATCAATCAATCTTATCTACATATAAATCAAACATTCTAATCTACCTATCAATCAATCAATCTAATCTACCCATAAATCAATCATTCTAATCTACCTATAAATCAATCTTTCTTATTTGTTTATTTTATACATATATATCTATCTATTATAATTATCTGTCCATTCTGTACACTGATCTATCATTTAATCTTCCTACCCAACTACTACTCCAACATGTTTATCAATCTGACTAGTCACCATCTATCAATGTATCTGTCAATCCATCTACATATCCAATCTATCTATCCATATATGTACAGATGGTCGACCGTAGGGTTATTTGTCCAATCTGCTGTGAGGACCAAAGTTCCCTAAATGTCTCCCGTGGTGCCTCCATGGACATTGCACTACCGGCTATGGTGGGGGATGAAAGAAGGGCAGTCCGGTGGATATAAGAGATAAGCATCTCATACTTACAGAGTCTTCACAGATCCATACAATGAATCCTCCCAGTATCAATGCATCTGTCAGCCCATCTATAATTGCAATCTACATATCCATATAATGAATCCTCCCTGTATCAATACATCTGTCAGCCCATCTATAAATGCTATCTACATATCCATATAATGAATCCTCCCTGAATCAATGCATCTGTCAGCCCATCTAGAAATGCAATCTACATATCCATATAATGAATCCTCCTTGAATCAATGCATCTGTCAGCCCATCTATAAATGCAATCTACATATCCATATAATTAATCCTCCCTGTATCAATCAACGCATCTATCAGCCCATCAATAAATGCAATCTATCTATCCACATAATTAATCCTCCCTGCATCAATGCATCTATCAGCCCATCTATAAATGCAATCTATCTATCCACATAATGAATCCTCCCTGTATCAATGCATATGTCTATCGATCTATCAATCAATACTATTTACCCAAATATTCAGTCCGTCAATTGACCTGTCTATCAGCTCATACTATTATTCTATAACATTTTCCCTACATAGATCCGATCGATTACATTGATATGCAAGCTAGGTGATTGTCGATAGAGATCGATTTCAAATATGATGATTTAGGGGCGTCCGAGAGGTGCCTTCTCACATGGCCCTCAAATATCTCTAAAAAAAAAACAGTCTCTTCTTCCTATCGTCCCTCCCCCCACCCCCACCCAGAAATATAGAAACTGGTCTGCTTAAAACATAGGTCAAAACAGACAGTGAACATGTGTATAGCTTATAAAATCTTTAACTCTTTAACGTTTGAATAGCAACCTACCACCGGATATGGCACATGTCAGCACCACAGCCATGGCAATGTAGAGAAAATGCTGAAAGGAAAAGAATTGAAAAAACAACAAATGAGAACACAGGAACTAAGAGTAAGCAAAATGCATTAATATTCATGAACTACAATTGAAGTATTTCATATCCCCCCACACCCCTCCCTGGTCCGGGTTTATTTACTGGAAAAAAAAAAAACAACTAGAATCGAGTTGATGAGAGACCCGGAAATAAATGAGTTTATAAGCCTGATTTATAAAGGACTAGTTATCAAAGGCCCGGTACCCGGACCGGCGAGAAGGCACACAGTTGGAGTTGAAAATGGTGATATATATTTCAGCGCGTTAACCATCAGTCTATATACTTGCAGTGGCCCCAAGGACATGAACAGATTATTGTAGCCAAAATACATTTGAGAATAGGGACACCTAATAATACATCAAATAAAATAAAGTTCATATGTTAAATAGTTCCTCCCAAAGAAAATAATCCTCACTATGGGTAAACATAAACAACAACTCTTAAAATCATATACCCTCATAATATTCTAATGGACTCCTTTCCAAACAGTTATTCATTTAATGTTTTATTATGTTCAATATGGCGTATTTTAAAAAAAAAAGAGAAACGTGAGTGAGTGCTTGTGTTTTGCTACATGTTTAACAGGTGGTTTATTTACTGTTATACACATCGTAGCATAGTACAATTAACTAAGAAATATTGCCGACCCGGCAGTGCAGAATACAGGGAGTTAGGGGCCCGGTGTCTTGGCCACTTTGGGGGCTGCCCCTGAATTATGACATGGGATAATTTTTTGACGCTTCTCAAGCTTGGTCCCGAGAAGAAAGAATCGTTGTATAGCTTTTAGCTGACCTTCAATTAAAAACATATTATTCCATCAATGCAGTTGAGGCCGCAGACGCAGAAAACATTAGGCCTCTTAAAAAAGAAAGACATATCAAAGCTTTCAACATTATAGTTCTGTGAAGCCAATGCCGAACCAAGGGATTTTAGGCATCTTCGGAAGCCGCTACATTTTGACATGAGATAATGTACTTAATATTTAGTTAAAAAAATATTTTGGGGTCCCTCCTCAAACTGGGCCCCCTCCATACACCCTCTGTGTGAAGCCCCCATCATAAATGGGTTAGTTTGCATTGTAAACGTTGTGTACGGCGCTACTCAATCTCAACCCTTATTCAATTCATTCATGTGACGTAATAGTCAAAAAATGAAAAAAAAAGTGACGTATTTTAGGTTAGTAATAAAGGGAAATAATTGTGCATTAGAAATAGACATATTTTAGAAATAAAAACAATTTAAACAATATAAATATTACATTATATTGAGGTATCCATAATTATGGTTTAAAATTTAAATTGTGGAACATAACACAGAATATTAATTGAACGATTTCTGTAAATATTTCTTTTATGATAGCTTCTCATTTAATAAAAAATTGAACCCCATAAATTTATTACGATACTGTGAGATATACATAGACCTATGGAACGTCGATTCGTTCTGGACTTTATTCGGAGAGTATCACAGAATATTTTGGCATGATATGATTTTGTGGTACCTCTCCTAAGATCGCTTTATTGAGCTTGTTAAAGATTGAGGCGGTCGAAAACAGTATTACATTGTGATTGCCATTTTGGCATTCACGATCTTACCTGCCGTATGTTAGTGTGCGGTGTTTTGTCACCTCGGCATTAAACATATGGCTGGTCCAATGTCATTTCTGGCAGCCATGTTGAGACAATTCTTACTCGGCTGGCCAGTTGGTAGCCGGATCATGCATGTTAAGAAGAAAACAGTAAATGTCTCTGCCATCTTTGAATTGTTTAATCCGCCATGTTGGATGACAGACGGAAGTCGCGATGACAGACGGAAGTAGCGATGACAGACGGAAGTAGCGATGACAGACGGAAGTCGCGATGACAGACGGAAGTCGCGATGACAGACGAAAACCGGAACACATGATGTAAAATTTGTATTATAGATAATAACATATTGACTCGTATGGCGTACAAGTTGTAATTTTTATGGATGAATAAAACATAGATGTCTGAGTATGATTGTGCATATTATCGTTTACAGTGCACACATGGCCAGCGAGAGGAGTTTGGGGGCCCATGAGTAACAAAAAAGGGTGGCCCTTTTAAAAAACGATAATAAATAAAACAAAATTATGAAATTAAATTTACAAATTTAAAAAAAAAAATGAAAACTGTGCATTTTGATCTATCAAGAGTATTTAGCCAGACAGTTAAATATTTGTATATTTATTTATTTTCAAACATTAATCAAACTTTTTGTTCATTCACAATAAATGCTAATGTTCTTTAAATTCTTTAAAAAGTTTGAAGTATGAGTGGGAAAATACTTGGATTTAGTTTTAAACGTATAAAATTAAAAGTATGGATCTAGTGGTCCAGCAAAGAAAAATTAAAAGTATGAATCTAGTGGTCCAGCAAAGAAAAATTAAAAGTATGAATTTAGTGGTCCAGCAAAGAAATATTAAAAGTATGAATTTAGTGGTCCAGCAAAGAAAAATTAAAAGTATGAATTTAGTTGTTCGGCAAAGAAATATTAAAAGAAGGAATTGAGTGGTCCAGCAAAAAAATATTAAAAGTATGAATTTAGTGGTCCGCTGTATAAAAATATTTAGCTAAGCGGTTTTCGGGCTGTTATTAGACATATCTTTTAAAATGGTTCATTACAATAGCAGGTTTGTCTTAACGCATTTTGACTAGTCAGGTACTTGAGGGCACTACAGTTGTAAAGGCCTCAAGTTAAATGACCATTTAAAATGAATTCTATTGGTTAGCTTATTATCAAGTACGCAACACAGTCGTTTCCCATTGCACCACAGCAAAGGCTTTTATTTTAGTGTTATTTCACTGACTTTGGCGAAGTAAATGCAAAACAGTATTTAAAAATGGAAGGAAACAAATAACAGTAATTTAAAAAAAAATTAAAAGCAATGAACTTGATTAAAAAAATTACATTAATATTGTTTAAAGATTTTAAAAAAAAAGATGTCTTACCATTTTCACTGATCTGTTTATTCGCTTTAGTCGACAGTAAATGAAACTACTCTAGAGGTTGTGATAAAATTATCTGGTTCCGAGCCTGTATATATACACACACACACAATTGTATACCAGTGTCTGATTGCCACGTAATTCAACTAACGTATTTACTGCAACTAATGACATAATTATGTTAATGTAGTCACTCATCTATACTTAGATTGTTGATCACATGACGGACTGTTACAGTTTCTATGTTAAATTTTAAAAAGAATTATTTTACCTGTCCTAAACAAAAGAAAATAATACAACAAAAAAGACAGGAAGGGAGAAGAGCTAATTGAAATTCATTTAAAAATCACTTAAGCTTAGTTCGAGTAATATAGCGTGTGACGTGATGTGGCTAGGGCGGTGCTCACCATCAGGGTTGAACATAGACAGGGTTCGGGTCCCACGTGAGCGGTTTCTTACGTCAAATGTACCGCCTCATCCGTGGCAGTGATGTGAAAGGGGCACAAAAAAACTGCCCTAAAAACAGGAGCTACGGGCCCTTATAGGACCATAAACTGACCATTTCATCCACCACGGGTAAGGGTCAAGAACTAAACAATTCCCTCCATCACATGGACGTCAAAACATCAATGGATGCAGAGCCATTCAGGGGCACTATGAGTCCCATGACAGAGAAAACAAAATATATTTAGTGTTATTATAGCTTTAAACTGCGATATTGCGAGACATTTTAGCATAGGATTCAGTGCAAGTGATTTATTGGTTGTTTGTTTTCAGGCACCATTTGCTGCGGTATTAGGAAAATGGCTTCAGCTGAACTGTGATCTATTCCTAATCAGATCTAATCAAGTATGGCCATCTCAAGATTACAAATATTGATTTCTTTTGGCCCATGCGTCGGTTGCAATATTTTTACTTTTATATATATAGGTGTGGTGTGCCCCCCCCCCCCCCCCGGGCCGCTTAAAAAAAGAAGAAAAAGAGGAAAAAATAAAAAAAAAGTAAAGATGCCCCCTTGCTGGGTAAGGGTGCCTCCCTGCTTACTTTTGACTTGGCTACGGGCCAAGCGACTACTTGTATCAAGAGCCGTACTTAGCGTTTGTGACGCCCCTAGACAGAGACTTAAATTATATATATATATATGAATGTATATACGTGTGTGTATGTGTGTGTGTGTGTGCATAACCCTTTGACACAGCCCCATAGCGTGAAAATTCTACATCAGGGACCAGGCATTTTACAGCAGGGGCCAGGCATTTTACAGATTTTACAGTAGGGGCCAGGCATTTTACAGCAGGGGCCAGACATTTTACAGCAGGGACCAGGCATTTTACAGCAGGGGCCAGGCATTTTACAGCAGGGACCAGGCATTTTACAGCAGGGACCAGGCATTTTACAGCAGGGGCCAGGCATTTTACAGCAGGGGCCAGGCCATAGCAAAGGGGGTGGGGGGAGGACATACATTTTACTATGTAGAGCAAACAAGCAGAGCTGGCCAGACAAAACGCAGGGCGGGGAGCGGTCCCCTGCCCACCCCCCGCACGCTGATATAAAATGTAAAACAATTTTATTCTTCACAGCACCGCAACCAGTTCTTATTGTTTTAAGACTCACAAATACCTCGACATGGGTGGTGTGACTGTTGTGCCCAGAGGAGGGGAAATATGTGAACGAAGCATTGGTTACTAGTCTCAGTGAGGGGAAGCCCCTAGCTTAGTAAACATGGATGTAGTGACTGTTGTGTCCACTGGCGGAAATGTAAACAAACATTGGTTGCTGATCTCAGTCAGGGGAAGTACCTAGCTTAGTAAACGTGGGAGCCGTAACTATTATGTTCACGGGTGAAATATGTAAACAAACATTGCTTAGTGTTTCATGTAGGGGAAGTACCTAGCTAAATAAACACTAAACACTAAACAGTACATTTTTGAATACGGAAAGAAGGGTGCGTTCCGCCAGAAAAAAAAGCACTGCTGTTCTATTGACTGGTCAAATATGTAAACAAAACATTGGCTAGTGGTATCATTTAGGGGAAAGTACCTAGCTTAGTAGTTTGGTTGTGTGAGTGATGTGCACACTGTTAAACGTTGCAAACGAGATGTGTACACTGTTAAACGGTGTAAACATGGTGTGCACACTAGTAAACGATGTAAACATGATGTTCACACTGTTAAACTGTGTAAAAATGATGTGCACGCTATTAAACGGTGTAAACGTGATGAGTACCATGTTTAACGGTGTAAACAGAGAACCTGCCTGAGCCAAGGGGGGAGGGCTAGCTTGTCGGGGTAATTTTTTGAGTCACGGGGCCGCATCAGTCTCGTAAATCTGACTGGCGGCCCCCGGGCCGAGATCAGATGGGTGGGAGAGTTGACGTGAGATTAACTTTCAATTAAAATAAAGTGATCGGCTCCAACAAAATGAGGCTTAACTTCATTTTTACTCATTTTGAGATTTTTTTTTATTTATCATTCAATTACCTTCAAAATGAGACTTTATTTGTTTTTTTATCTTCAGCTAAGAGTGTAAAAAAAAGTGAAATTCGTTGAAAAACCCGAAAATCGATTTTTTCATGGAAAACTACCTTCTAAACGCCGTTCCTTGAAATAATGCTTTGTGACTTAAGCCTCACTTTGTCGGAGTGGGTCACATTATTAAAATGTCATAACGTAAACGTCTAGCGCTGTGCTTCACACTGAAAACACGTTGGCGGGGCGAATAAAACACTCCTGCGGGCCGCATTCGGCTCGTGGGGTGTAGTTCGCCCCACGGCCGCTTTAGACTATTAAAAAAAAAACAATCAACAATGTCTAAGAAATATTAAAACATTTACATGTATAGTGTATATGGATACAATGAACGCGCGTTTGCGTTTAGTGTTTCTGTGTTTATCTTTAAATAAAATACGTTAAATCCATATACACCACATACTTAAAGAGGGGCTGAGACAGACAGACAGTTCACGCCTACGATGTTTCAAAACACAACACGACCATAGAACGTCTTTTTTTGTGTTCCCATCATTCGAAACTAAATTTGACTATTTCTATAAATGAAAACGAAACTAAATTTCACTATTTCTAAAAAATGAATACATTAAAAAAAAACCACGCTTGAGGAGACTGCAACCATTGACTGAACTATGGTGAGGTAAATTGTCATGATGGTCACTGGTTGTATTCACTATGAAGCTCGCTGCCTGGCAAGACAGCTCTCAAGTTAGACATAATGATGTTCAATTTGGCAGAAATGTATAGATAAGCGGAGAATGAATGCAACTTGCGTCAGCTTTAAAAAAAAAAGGGTTAAAGCTGCTGCCAACCTAGTCACACTACAGTAACAACAGACAAATGGAGATTACCTAGCCATTCAATGCTACACCCACCATACTCTTACCCAATTACTAGTCAATTACAACAAGTTTTTCACAAAAGAAAATGTATTTGTATTATTCTTTTAATAACACGTGTATGCCCAGACAGCAAAACAATGCCAACGGTCAATCTAGCATAATTATTTAACAGGAGTAGAGTCTGCAGATGGCACGTGACCAATCACCTGTGCAGAATACAAAATGTAAACAAAGCCTACCGTCCATCCAGCCGGATGGTCAACAAAAAGTCCGTTTCATTGACAAATGACCAGGCACAATAGGTTGGGTGCTATGTAAACAATGACCAAACTACTATGTGGAGTACGACATGTCAACAAAAAAGCCCTACTGTCCAATTTGCCAAATAGTAAACAGGAGTTAACGTCCACTGACTCGAGACCATTCTTATCTTTAGAGTCGAAAGTGTAAACAAAGCCAAGTCCTACTGACCAGAGTTTTAAAACTGGACTTACGCCCACCATCAAAGGAGAAATCAAGGCGCTTTCTGAAAACATGAGAGGGGTACCAAGCAGGCCCGTAGTTCTACTTAGTAAAATGTATTATCTGCCCCCCCCCCCGCTATTGCGTAGAATTTTCACGCTACGGGGCTGGTACCAAGCGACTACTTGTATTCAAGGAGCCGTTTTTAAGGCTTCGAAAGCCCCAAGACAGAGACTTAAATTAGACTGTAATAGATATCGTATGATTCTAAGGAAAGTAACTGCTAGGCCTCATATTACAACACATTTTATATGACATTTTACTGTCTTTGAAGGGGGTGTGGGGTAGTTGGGCCATCTTTGAGAACGGCACTGTAGGTTTATGTTTTAACATCTACTGGCATGCTTTAATGTATCATATATATATATATATATATATATATATATATATATATATATATAACTAGCTGTAACCTGCAAAACCTTTGCATAGAGTTATATCCCCATAGGCTTGATCGGTAGGCCAGGTTATTTTTGGTTTTAGGCAGATCCGATTTTTTTCATGATTGTATTTTAAACTGGAATAATCTTGTATAAATTCTTTACTTTCGATTTAACGCAGAACCCAAATCGCTTTTATATTATTAGATATAAAAAAATAGATCACTGACAATAGTAGTTTAACGAAACAATTTTTTTTTGTGACTTTAAAAATCAAAATTGGTCAAATAACACACACAGTGAGAATTATATATATAGAGAGAGTGAGAGAGGGAGAGAGGGAGATAGTGAGAGAGAGAGAGAAAGAAAGACCTAGACTGTCTAGGCTTATAACTGTTTCCTGATGCAGTTTAATGGTCCAGCATTTTAGGTTTTCTTTAACGGCTGGCAGTGGTACTGTCTGTATAGGTTGTCACCCACTTCACACATACACTTGCTGTAAAGTACGCCTCGAATCTCGTATCTGAAAACTTCACCAAGCCTACGACAGTTTCCATCATAGTCAGTACAAACTGAAATGGACGGAGGGGAGGGAGGGGGGGGGACAAGGAATTGAACAAAAAAGAAAGATAAATCATTTTAGAATTATTACTTTTTAATTGCAAAATATCTAATTGACCCAGGGGTTCTCACATTAATGTACCCAGCAACACCTTTTATACTTTTTAAAAAAAATTTCGGTGGGTGCCATAAAGAAGGGGGGGGGGGGAATTAAGGTTGGGTTCAGAGCCCCTGAATTCTTAAGAGTCAGAAAAAAAATGAACGGAACACTTGTAGTTTTATTTACGGTCTCCATGTCTATAAAAATGGACCCGTTTTATTCTACCCCCGGGGGTCCGTTATTCCACTATTTGGGCCATCAGTTGTTTCTTTATTTAAAAACTTTATATTGGTGTACCAGTATCTGGTTTGACAATATCATTTTTTGTGGGTATAATTTGATTCATTTGTGTTCTGTTTTATTCTCCATTGTAATGATGAGTGAGAGAGGAATAGGGAAAGAGCGACGGAGAGATTGATGGGGAGATAGACAGAGATGGGGAGATAGAGAGTGACGGGAAAATAGAGAGTGACGGGTGAGAGAGATAGACGAGGAAATAGAGAGAGACGGGGAGAGAGAGACGGGGAGAGAGAGAGGGACAGAGATAGAGACGGGGAGAGAGAGGGGCAGAGAGACGGGGAAAGAGTGGGGCAGAGAAAGACGGGGAGAGGGGCAGAGAGAGGGGCAGAGAGAGAGACGGGGAGAGAGAGGGGTAGAGAGAGACGGGGGGAGAGAGGGGTAGAGAGAGACGGGGGGAGAGAGAGACGGGGGAGAGAGAGACGGTGAGATAGAGAGACGGGAAAATAGAGATTGACGGGGAGAGAGGGGCGTGGAGAGAGAGACTGGCAGAGAAAGAGAGAGACGGGGAGGAGAGAGCGACGGGGGGGGGGGAGAAAGACGGGGTGAGAGAGAGACGGTGAGATAGAGAGACTGGAAAATAGAGATTGACGGGGAGAGAGGGGCGGGAAGAGGGAGAGAGAGACGGGAAGAGAGAGAGAGAGACGGGGAGAGAGAAAGACGGGAAAAGAGTGAGAGAGACGGGGAGTGAGATGGGGAGAGAGTGAGAGAAAGACGGGTAGAGAGAAAGAAAGACGGGAAGAGAGTGAGAGAGAGAGAGACGGGAAGAGAGAGAGAAAGACGGGAAGAGAGTGAGAGAGAGAGAGACGGGGAGAGACTTGATAGGATAGTCAAAATTCTTCTGAAGTTGAAAAAGATATTATTTTTTGTTTACGCTATCGAGGGATGTATTCAGTAATATAATATATTTTTAGGAGAAAATTTGTAAATAAATATCAAACCTAGTGGGTAGCCATTAGGCTAAAAGAAACTTTTTTTATCTAAAATTATTACAATTCATTGTACATTTATTGATTACAACAAAAAGTAATCATTTGGATGAAACTTGCATTGGCACCAGACGGGTCAATTATTTTTTTTATCTGTTTCGAAAGTCGATGTTGCACAAACAGAGGATACCATAATAATACCAACCGCTACAGCAGGACTTTCGACGGAAAAACTAGGGTTCCCATATGTCATAGTTCTAGAACACCTGTATGTCTTGCAGTCCCTGTTAAACTCGCTGCCAATTGGGTAACAGCTTCCTTCAAATGGACAACCTAATGAAGTAAAACAAACACTTGAAGCTCATTGCAATAATGAATGAAATAACATAAACGTAATGCGAAAAAATTCAAGTCCACTCATCTTCCGAAGTAAGACTTAAGTTGGGAACAGGTAAATGACCACACAACCCGTGTGTTTGCGGTGGCTGAAGACACAGATGAATTCTAAACTTCAACTGGCCCCGATGGCCCTATTTGGGCTGGAGTGAGTGTGTGTGGGGGGTGGGACTTTGCTACACGTATTATATAAATCATCTTAAACTAAACATAGAATATTATCATGTCTAGACGTCCGATGAGGCTTCAAGTCTTTTAGTGCTATTTTTTTTTAGGGCCGAAAGTATTTTGTCCCTTTTTGTAAAGACAAAGTTTCAATTGTAAAAACGGAGTTTTAGCAGGCCCTAGTGCAATGGCCATGGAGGAACCACGAGCGATATAGCGGTAACTTTTACCATGACTGAAGATCGTACCAGGAGTCTCAAGGTCGACAGTCGACTATCCGTCCCCCTCTCCCAAGTTGTGTAGCAACAGCTCGAAAAAAAAAAAAACAACCCTACAATGTCTATTAGCATGGGCCCTGGTTTTGAGAATCCGCCAGGACTCAAAATTAGGCCCACCTTAGGGCCCGTGTTATATAATCGGCAGGACTGGATAAACCATTAGACTATTAAGGCCATAAATCGGGCCTCGTCAATGTATCATCCTTAACCCGACCCTGATTATAGGCATTATAATGGAAGTTATCTTCCTAATATTTCATGTTGTCTAAGTTCATCATTTCCAGTGCAAGATTTACGTATAAGCTACACAAGTTACATAGCTTAAGCCCCCCCCCCCCCCCCCAGCTTCCTTGGATTGGAGGTTCCCCAAAAATTGTTCAAGTAAGTGATCGTCATATATACTTAAACATTTGGCACTGACATACAATATCTGGGCTTAAAAAGGGCCCCGTATCTCTGACATCTTAAGTCCTTATCAAGTCTAAATCCAACCCCATGATGATTTCATATTGCCGCAAGCTACAATGATAAAACAAGATGATACGAGGTGTATATTATTTATAAAGATGATTTATTCGAATTTGAAGAGATGTAAAACAAATTGTTATTACCTCCTTGAATCATTGTGGCTTCTCCCCGGTCGCATCTGTATTTGAAACAGTTGCCCCTTGGGTGACTGAAAATCACCCCGTTCTTTACAACTCAATCGTGAAAATGACAGTCATCTGTAAAATAAAATATAATCGAAACTTTAATATTTCAGGAAATAATCCTATCTGATCCTTTAGGTTTATCTAGAACAAGGGTGCATCTAGATAATCTAGAACAAGGGTTCAACTAGAACAAGGGTGTATCTAGAACAAGGGTGCATCTAGAACAAGGGTGCATCTAGAACAAGGGTGCTTCTAGAACAAGGGTGCATCTATAACAAGGGTGCTTCTAGAACAAGAGTGCATCTAGAACAAGGGTGCTTCTAGAACAAGGGTGCATCTAGAACAAGGGTGCTTCTAGAACAAGGGTGCATCTAGCACAAGGTTGCATCCAGTACACGGGTGCTTCTAGAACAAGGGTGCATTTAGAACAAGGGTGCATCTAGAACAAGGGTGCATCCAGAACAAAGGTGCATCCAGAACAAGGGTGCTTCTAGAACAAGGGTGCTTCTAGAACAAGGGAACATCTAGAACAAGGGTGCATCTATAACAAGGGTGCTTCTAGAACAAGGGTGCTTCTAGAACAAGGGTGCTTCTAGAACAAGGGTGCATCTAGAACAAGAGTGCATCTAGAACAAGGGTGCTTCTAGAACAAGGGTGCATCTAGAACAAGGGTGCATCTAGAACAAGGGTGCACACCGTTTCAACCATGACGGCCGAACTCAAACGTTGTGATCTTAGTCAGATGGCCGTCATTTTGATTTTCATCTATACATTTGTGAAGATATATATATATATATATGTTCTATTTTACACAGTTGCCACAAACCACACCCGCTGCCGCCAATGGGGCCCCCTGATCTAGAATGACGTGTTTTATTTTATTGAATTGCCCGTGGCAGTGGCGTAGCGAGGGGGGAGGGCAAGGGGGGTATAATGCCCCGGGCGCTACTCACAAAGTGACGTTAGATTGTAAATTTTACATGTAATATTATATGGTTTTCGAATGGGGGGGGGCGCTAAAAAGGTATTGTGCCCCGGGCGCGAGTTAAGCTCGCTACGCCACTGACCTGTGACCCTTCGTGAGGCCTCGAAGCACACTGGGAGAAATACAGATTCTAGCGCAATGAGGCATAGTAGGCTGTTGATCGGAAGCAATTAGGCATGATATGCTGTTGCTGGGGGGGAGGGGCAGCAATACAGATATTCTACCGCAGTTAGGCATGGTTAAGCTGTTGTTCGGGGCAGAAACAGCAGCTACCTCTCTTACACTGTCCAGCTGTAGTGGCCTCAAGTCAGTTGATGTATGTTATTAGTGAGATCGCCATGTGGGGGGGGGTACTGATTGGTGTGATTGTCTCAAGCGGCTGTTGGCTCAGTCGGGAATACGTTGAATGCTTAGTAAAGTAATCTTTGAACTTTTTTTTGTGTACATAAACCTTCGATTTAGCCCCTAGGCCACCACTCGCAGAAGACAATTTATTCAGGGGTATGATTAGGGGGGACCTAACGATCCAGACCACTTCAGCCATCTCGCTGATTCGATAAAGAAATAGATTTTTTAAATTTATTAATTTATTCATTTCGAGTTAATTCAAAGATGGTGTGGGTGAAATTGCACAGCTTGTATAATGAAATTCTCGCACTGGGTCTGATTTAATACTGTTAACATTACAGCTCATATTGAAGCTGTTACCCAAAAAATAATATTCATAATAAGCAGCTTACAAACATTAGTGGACTAATCAGGCAAGCAGTAATATTGTAAGAGTCAACCAGTAATAGTGTAAGAGTCAACTAGTAATAATGTAAGAGTCAAACAGTATTAGTGTAAGTGTCAACTAGTAATAGCGTAAGAGTCAACCAGTAATAGTGAAAGAGTCAACCAGTAATATTGTAAGCGTCAACCAGTATTATTGTAAGAGCCAACCAGTATTATTGTAAGAGCCAACCAGTAATAGTGTAAGAGTCAACCAGTAATATTGTAAGAGTCAACCAGTATTATTTTAAGAGCCAACTAGTAATAGTGTTAGAGCAAACCAGTATTATTGTAAGAACCGACCAGTATTATTTTAAGAGCCAACCAGTGATAGTGTTAGAGCTAACCAGTATTATTGTAAGAGCCAACCAGTATAGTTGTAAGAGCCAACCAGTAATAGTGTTAGAGCCAACCAGTATTATTGTAAGAGCCAACAAGTATTATTGTAAGAGTCAACCAGTATTATTTTAAGAGCCAACTAGTAATAGTGTTAGAACCAACCAGTATTATTGTAAAAACCAACCAGTATTATTTTAAGAGCCAACCAGTGATAGTGTTAGAGCTAACCAGTATTATTGTAAGAGTCAGCCAGTATTATTGTAAGAGCCAACCAGTATTATTGTAAGAGCCAACCAGTAATAGTGTAAGAGTCAACCAGTATTATTTTAAGAGCCAACCAGTAATAGTGTAAGAGCCAACCAGTATTATTGTAAGAGCCAACCAGTAATAGTGTTAGAGCCAACCAGTATTATTGTAAGAGCCAACCAGAAATAGTGTTATAGTCAACCAGTATTATTGTAAGAGCCAACCAGTATTATTGTAAGAGCCAACCAGTAATAGTGTAAGAGTCAACCAGTATTATTGTAAGAGCCAAACAGAAATAGTAATATAGTCAACCAGTATTATTGTAAGAGCCAACCAGTAATAGTGTAAGAGTCAACCAGTATTATTTTAAGAGCCAACCAGTAATTGTGTTAGAGCCAACCAGTATTATTTTAAGAGCCAACCAGTATTATTGTAAGAGTCAACCAGTATTATTGTAAGAGCCAACCAGTAATAGTGTAAGAGCCAACCAGTATTATTGTAAAAGCCAACCAGTATTATTGTAAGAGCCAACCAGTAATAGTGTAAGAGTCAACCAGTAATATTGTAAGAGTCAACCAGTATTATTTTAAGAGCCAACTAGTAATAGTGTTAGAGCCAACCAGTATTATTGTAAGAGCCAACCAGTATTATTTTAAGAGCCAACCAGTGATAGTGTTAGAGCTAACCAGTATTATTGTAAGAGCCAACAAGTATTATTGTAAGAGCCAACCAGTATTGTTGTAAGAGCCAACTAGTAATAGTGTTAGAGCCAACCAGTATTATTGTAAGAGACAACCAGTAATAGTGTAAGAGCCAACCAGTATTATTGTAAGAGCCAACCAGTAATAGTGTTAGAGCCAACCAGTATTATTGTAAGAGCCAAACAGAAATAGTGTTATAGTCAACCAGTATTATTGTAAGAGCCAACTAGTATTATTGTAAGAGCCAACCAGTATTATTGTAAGAGCCAACCAGTAATAGTGTAAGAGTCAACCAGTATTATTTTAAGAGCCAACCAGTAATTGTGTTAGAGCCAACCAGTATTTTTTTAAGAGCCAACCAGTATTATTGTAAGAGCCAACCAGTAATAGTGTAAGAGCCAACCAGTATTATTTTAAGAGCCAACCAGTATTATTGTAAGAGCCAACCAGTAATAGTGTAAGAGTCAACCAGTATTATTGTAAGAGCCAACCTAAATAGTGTTATAGTCAACCAGTATTATTGTAAGAGCCAACTAGTATCATTGTAAGAGCCAACCAGTATTATTGTAAGAGCCAACCAGTAATAGTGTAAGAGTCAACCAGTATTATTTTAAGAGCCAACCAGTAATTGTGTTAGAGCCAACCAGTATTATTTTAAGAGCCAACCAGTATTATTGTAAGAGTCAACCAGTATTATTGTAAGAGCCAACCAGTAATAGTGTAAGAGTCAACCAGTATTATTGTAAGAGCCAACCAGTATTATTGTAAGAGCCAACCAGTAATATTGTAAGAGTCAACCAGTATTATTGTAAGAGCCAACCAGTAATAGTGTAAGAGTCAACCAGTATTATTTTAAGAGCCAACCAGTAATAGTGTTAGAGCCAACCAGTATTATTGTAAAAGCCAACCAGTATTATTGTAAGAGCCAACCAGTAATAGTGTAAGAGTCAACCAGTATTATTTTAAGAGCCAACCAGTAATAGTGTTAGAGCTAACCAGTATTATTGTAAAAGCCAACCAGTATTATTGTAAGAGCCAACCAGTAATAGTGTAAGAGTCAACCAGTATTATTTTAAGAGCCAACCAGTAATAGTGTTAGAGCCAACCAGTATTATTGTAAAAGCCAACCAGTATTATTGTAAGAGCCAATCAGTAATAGTGTAAGAGTCAACCAGTATTTTTTTAAGAGCCAACCAGTAATAGTGTAAGAGTCAACCAGTATTATTTTAAGAGCCAACCAGTAATAGTGCTAGAGCCAACCAGTATTATTGTAAAAGCCAACCAGTATTATTGTAAGAGCCAACCAGTAATAGTGTTAGAGCCAACCAGTATTATTGTAAAAGCCAACCAGTATTATTGTAAAAGCCAACCAGTATTGTTGTAAAAGCCAACCAGTATTATTGTAAAAGCCAACCAGTATTATTGTAAGAGCCAACCAGTAATAGTGTAAGAGTCAACCAGTATTTTTTTAAGAGCCAACCAGTAATAGTGTAAGAGTCAACCAGTATTATCCCTCCCCTCCTCCTTAGTTACGACTTAATGCCCCCCCCCAGCTCGTTGAAAGTTTTCGTAAACTTATTCTGAAGTTCAGCCAACTTACCAGGATTGTACGGTGCAGTCTGGGTAACAGCCAATATAGCAGCTAAGGTCAACACAGTGAATTGAAACTGGCCAGCCACAGAAAAAATAAATATATTTAATTAGGCAAAAGTAATTGTACTCTAATGTGTTTCTATTCTTTCTATCGTACTTTCTCTTATATATATATATATATATATATATATATATATATATAGATAGATAGATAGATAGATAGATAGATAGATAGATAGATAGATAGATAGATAGATAGATAGTTTTCTCCATCAACCCATCCATCCATCTATTCATCTATCCATCCATCACATCTATCTATCTATATCTATCTATCGTTCTCTCTAACATTTTCTCTATCAATCTATCTATCTATCAATCAATCTATCAATCCATCTATCTATACATTAGGTTAATGTATCTCTCATTCTGCATAACAAGATAATCGAAGACGTCAGCTTAAAAAAAATAATAATAACATCAATTGTCCATTAGAAATGTCCACAATCTATACCTTACCATGTTGTTGCCTCGGTCGCTCTCCAACATGCAACAAAGCAGTTCCAGTAACACGGATAGTATGTGTATATAACGTCAAACATTGGATGTCTGGCATATATATATGTTATATATATATATATATATATATATATATATATATATATATATATATATATATAAACATATACAACTATAGTTTATCCGTTGTTACATTAAACAAGAAAATTGTAAAGCTGTACGTGACAGGGCTACAGGTATTGATTACTCTCATTTAATTGCATTAATTGGTATCAGCAATTGGCCTAAAGTCGCTGGACATTTAACTCAATGTTTCCCCACGCACAGGAGTTTACAAAATGCTATCAATTTACAGGCTAAGGTCTTTAATTTCCCGGCGCTTTGTTTTTCCCTGGATAAAATGTTGTTTTTTTTGTATAATCCAGTGTTCCCGGGACGTAAAGGGCTAAAAAAAATATTTGTAACACAATAAAAGAAATAGCTAAACATTAGATATGTAGGCCTACTAGTAATGAAGTATGTTGCAGTATTTTATTACCTTATATACAATTCTTGTATTGAGAGAGTCATTTATAATTTGTGTTTTAATGGAAAAAATTTTCACGCAACAAAATGACCCGTTTCATGAAAGACTGGAAGTAATGGCACAGCAAAATGACCCGTTTCATAAAAGACTTGAAATAACGGCACAACAAAATGACCCGTTTCATGGAAGACTGGAAATAATGGCACAACGAAATGACCCGTTTCATAAAAGACTGGATATAATGGCACAACGAAATGACCCGTTTCATAAAAGACTGGAAATAAT
>JAGDYQ010000018.1:2878070-3017056 GCA_021962125.1 Bulinus truncatus
CCCCACCATAGCCGGTAGTGCAATGTCCATGGAGGCACCACGGGAGACATTTAGGAAACTTTGGTCCTCACAGCAGATTGGATAAATAACCCTACGGTCAACCATCTGTACCTATATGGATAGATAGATTGGATATATAGATGGATTGACAGATACATTGATAGAAGGTGACTAGTCAGATGGATAAACATGTTGGAGTAGTAGTTGGGTAGGAAGATTAAATGATAGATCAGTGTACAGAATGGACAGATAATTATAATAGATAGATATATATGTATAAAATAAACAAATGAGAAAGATTGATTAATGGGTACATTACATTGATTGATTTATGGATAGATTAGATTGATTGATTTATGTATAGATTACATTGATTGATTTATGGATAGATTAGATTGATTGATTTATGTGTAGATTAGATTGATTAATTTATGGGTACATTAGATTGATTGATTTATTGGTAGATTAGATTGATTGATTTATTGGTATATTAGATTGATTGATTTATTGGTATATTAGATTGATTGATTTATTGGTAGATTAGATTGATTGATTTATAGGTAGATTAGATTCATTGATTTATAGGTAGATTAGATTGATTGATTTATAGGTAGATTAGATTGATTGATTTATTGGTAGATTAGATTGATTGATTTATTGGTAGATTAGATTGATTGATTTATAGGTAGATTAGATTGATTGATTTATAGGTAGAATAGATTGATTGATTTATGGGTAGATTAGATTGATTGATTTATGGGTATATTAGTTTGATTGATTTATGGGTACATTAGATGAATCAATTGATAATTCAGGTAGAAAATAGATACATATGCATATTTGATAATAATGTATTGATAAACTGATTTATTGATTGTCAAATAGAGGGTTAAAAAGTTACCGATACTTAGAAATAGATAGAACAGATAGGATGTAAGTTACACATGTATTCCACTCTTAAACAAAAAATGTCGTTGCATTTGTTGAAACTAACAATCACGATACTTCTGTTCCAACAGCTCCGACAGGTCGGGAAGATGAATACACCACTGTGGCCAATAGTGATAGTGGTAGCAATAAAAGAAATGTCGATGATGTGTCCACTTTACCAGAAGGTACCACAGGGGATTACGGTGAGGATTATGTATAGTACGGATTAATGAAGAAATGGATCACTGCCATTAGCCGGGTTGTGATTAAAATATTATGTTTGATAGGGATGGGGGGAGGGGAACGGATGAGGATTCCCCCCTTCCCATTCAGTCGCCTGGTTCGATTATCAATAAGAATGGCTCTGAGTGTAGAAGGTATCAAGGTAGATTGGATGGAGTAGATAGATGCATTGATAGACAAATGGTTTGACTGACGGTTTGACTGATGGTTTAACTGATGGTTTGACTGATGAAAAGATTGTGTTATTACATTGGTTGGCAAATAGACGGACGCTTACTTAGGAAAGAAAAACATGATAGATCGATAGATTAGATAGTTAGATCGATAGATAGACTGACCGATAAATCGATATACGACTGTATAAGATAGAAAAAGTTAGCTTAATCTAGTTGATTGATTATTAGGTTAGATTGATTTTTGAATTAGTCATTGATTGGTAGATTAGATTTGTCGGTATTTATATATCGAAATATAAATTAAGATAAATAGATAGGGTTAAAAATACAATAGGTATACGGAGGGGTTTAAATGTTTACCAGATATACAGAAAGGGTGTGACAGACATAAAAAACGGATGCATAATAGTTGAAATAACTTCAAAGATAGAACAGATGAGGTAGTTAGGGAAAGGCCTAAATGTATGCCAATCCCATGATGTAATTTGCCATTGTAAACACTAACTATTATAATACTTCTGATCTGACAGATGGCGATGATGATGACGATGATGAAGGATATGAGAACACCACACCGGCCGACGCTGACGATGATTCTAACAATGATGACGACAACAATGGTGACGATAACAACAATGATGACGATGATGACGATGATGAGAACACCACACCGGCCGACGCTGACGATGATTCTAACAATGATGATGGCAATGACAAAAGAGACGCCGATACGGCGTCTGATCTTCCCGAAGACAGTGGCTACTCTACCCAGCCTGCTGATGATAACAATGGTGACGATATCAACAATGATGATGACAACAATGGTGACGATAACAGCAATGATGACGACAACAATGATGACGATAACAACAATGATGACGATGATGAAGGAGATGAGAACACCACACCGGCCGACGCTGACGATGATTCTAACAATGATGATGGCAATGACAAAAGAGACGCCAATACGGCCTCTGATCTTCCCGAAGACAGTGGCTACTCCACCCAGCCCGCTGATGATAACAATGGTGACGATAACAACAATGATGACGACAACAATGGTGACGATAACAACAATGATGACGACAACAATGGTGACGATAACAACAATGATGACGATGATGAAGGAGATGAGAACACCACACCGGCCGACGCTGACGATGATTCTAACAATGATGATGGCAATGATAAAAGAGACGCCGATACGGCGTCTGATCTTCTTGACAACAGTGGCTACTCCACCCAGCCTGCTGACGATAACAATGGTGACGACAGCAACAATGACGACAGCAACAATGACGACAACAACAATGGTGACGACGCTTGAGCTGTGACCACCGTGGATTAGTCTTCATTGACTGACAACAAGTTTTGAGGGTTGTCAATAAAATGATGCTGCTCTTCTAACATTTTGTTGTTGAACTTTTAAATTGAAATAATGGCTATGATAGATTGTTGGGCTTTGATGAATTGTTGGGCTTTGATGATAGTTAGGCTTTGGTGAATTGTTGGACTTTGTGTAATTGATGGGTTTTGATGAATTGATGGGATTCAATGAATAGATGTACTATGATGAATTAATGAGATTTGATTAATTGTCGGACTGTGGTGAATTGTTGGGCTTTGCGTAATTGATAAGCTTTGAATAATTAATGGGATTTGATGAATATATGAGCTCTAATGAATTAATGAGATTCGAGGAATGGAGAGGTTTTGGTTAATTAATGGGATTTGATAAATAGGTGGGCTCTGGTGAATTAATGGGCTATGATAATTACAATGGTTTAGGACTTGTAAGAACTAAGTCATTATCACTTGTGTCTAGTCATGCGGATTACCTAATGGTGAAAACACCTGGTGCTGTTACAGCTGTATATACCAATAGTGATAACGTGATGCTCTTACAGCTGTATATACCAATAGCGAACACGTGATGCTCTTACAGCTGTATATACCAATAGCGATCACGTGATGCTCTTACAGCTGTATATACCAATAGTGATCACGTGATGCTGTTACAGCTGTATATACCAATAGCGATCACGTGATGCTGTTACAGCTGTTTATACCAATAGCGATCACGTGACGCTGTTACAGCTGTATATACCAATAGCGATCACGTGATGCTGTTACAGCTGTATATACCAATAGTGATCACGTGATGCTGTCACAGCTGTATATACCAATAGTGATCGAATGTGGCCTAGCTGTATATATCTGCTTACCTAACATTTTACCGCATGTGGCTATTTGGGCCATTTATTTGTACGGGTAGCCTAATCGGGCTGGTATGGCCAGTTATATCAACAGTAAATGTGGCTCATAGAGCCGTTTATATTGATGATTGTCTTATGCGGCTCCTATAACCGATTATATCATTGGTAACTGGACGTGGCTCCCAGAGTCGCTTTTCATTGAGCGTAGTTGCGTGTCCTAAGGCGCCCGTTATTGGTATCGACTTCTTTGCCTGTCCATTGGTTACAGTTCACTGACTCTTTTACTTGTTGCTGAATAGGAACCGTTGTTGGTCACCGTCTCCACAATAACAGATCACGTTTACTCGACAGACACACAGCGAGAGTGGGGGGTGGGGCGTGTGTGTGGAGTGGGTCCTAAATAAAAGGTGAGGGGGCAAGTGTGGTCATCGTGCTACTCATCTGCAAACGTCTCCCGTGTTGACGACAAAGCCATTGCACTCACTGCATAGGCGGGCGGGGGGGGGGAGTGATAAAAGATGACCGCGAAAAAAAAAACAGCCTCGTGGATGGTTTAAATTTTAAAAACAGGTGAAGACAACGTATGGGTTCGATAAGAGAAGTACTCCGGTTTTTATAAAGTAAAAATAAGTAAAAAATTACCTAGAAGAGTTTCAACACACTGTCAGTGTAGCAATGACACAACCATGAAAAGCTTCAACATTGTCAGTTAGGCGAAATACAGGCAAGTTTGTCTGTTGGTCTTTTGATGTATCCATGACTGAAACAAAGTCTTAGTATTGATAATAGTCACATTTCTACCATTGAGACCCGACATAGGCAATCTACGGCCCATTGACAACTTTCATTTACTGTTTACTGAACTATATTTTTAGTAGTGTTGTTTTAGGCCCAGGTCATATTTTAGTTTCAGTTTTTATTTCGTTTTTTCTGTAATAATTTTAGTTTTCGTCTAGTTTAGTCTTGCTGCTAATTTTAGTTTTAGTTTTAGTTCTCGTTGACGAAAAGTCAACATTTTCGTCAACGAAGGTTTTAGTTTTAGTTTTTGTCAACGAAAACAACACTAATTTTTAGTGTTATTTCTTTATGACACGACGGGCAGAAAAGGGAGTTCCATTATCCTATTTTTTTTTTAGAAAAAGTACACTGCATAACAGTGACTAGATCCATGTTTACTACACTAGGTACTTCCCCTACATGAAACACTAGCCAATGTTTGTTTACATATATTTTACCAATGGACATAGCAGTCACTGTTCCCATGTTTACTAGGCTAGGTACTTCCCCTACATGAAACACTAGCCAATGTTTGTTTACATTTCTGCCAGTGGAAATAAGTCACTACACCCATGTTTACTAAACTAGTTACTTCCCCCTCACTGAGACGAATGACCAATGCTTTGTTTACATATTTCCCCTCTGGGCACAACTGTCACTACACCCATCATGTCGAGGTACTTCAGAGTAACTTAAGTATATAAATATATATATAATAATAGCGATTTGGGCGCTGCGTTAAATCGAAAGTAGAGAATTGATACAACAGTATTCCAGTATAAAATACAATCATGAAAAAAAAATCGGATCTGCCCGAAACCAAAAAAATAACCTAGCCTACCGACCAAGCCTAAGGGGATATAACTCTATGCAAAGGTTTTGCAGGGTACAGCTAGTTATTATTAATATTAGTTCAGATTAAGTATTATAAATCTATTGAAGTTTGAACATCTTTTAGCTTTAATTAAACATGGTTCTCACAAATCCAAAACAAAAAAAAAAAAGAACTGGTAATCAAGTTAAGTAACACATAGAAAAGACTTTTATGTGTTTAAATACCATATCAGCAGTATATTATATAACTTATTTATTTGGACAAATTTTTAATTTGAGTTAGATAATTTAAAGCCTTGCAACTTTTGGAATGAATAAGAGAAATATACACAGTCCACTGGAGGAGTCTGTTCTTTCAAAACTACAGAGATTAACTAATGAACCTTTCATTTGTTTTTATATAAATTAGATTAAGTAAACAAAGACATTCCGACTCTTGATAAACAAACCAGTGTACCTTTATCTACAAATACATGAAGACATAATAAAACATTTAAAACAAATTAAAAAAAAAATTAATGATAGGGGGTCAATAATTGGAAAAAAAATGTCCTTGATGAAATAGTAGTACTATATCAAGAAGTCAAAAAAAAAGTTCCCTTAACCCTAACGGGCCACCAGGGCAGATGAAGTGTAGAATTCATCTGTTTCTATAACCTCGGCATATGAAGGGATTGTGTGGTTAGGGCAACACCCAGCCGCCTTTACTTCTCCAACTTAAAGTCAGGTACCCATCTAAAGCTGGGTGGACTTGGGGACTCTACACCGCACGACCACCCGTCCCCTTATATCAAGAAAAAATTAGAGATAAATCACTAAATGATCAATAAAACAGTACATTATCTCTAAGTAAGCATGAATAGAAACACAACAGATGATTTTGAAAAGCTCCAGAAATAAACCTTTATTACTATGAGAGGTATTGAAAGATGAAATTAAAAAAAAGAAGGGAATGATGCTGATCAACAGTGCAGGATTTATATTTAACCTACACAAGCTATAGCTTAGCACCCCCACTTTTTTAAGAGGCCCCCCAAAAAATTGTCAGCGTGAGCGATTGTCATATATATTAAAATATTTGGCACTGACATTTAATATCTGGAATTATGGAGGGCCCCGTATCCCACATAGCTTAGGGCCTTATCAAGTCTAAATCCGGTCCTGCTGATCAATTTAACGGTGCACTAATAACTCATTCAAATGGTATATGCTTAAATTAACTTAAAAGTAAAAGTACTTTAATTTCGAAAGTCGCACTCATTTAGGTGAGCTCCTGTAGTGGTAAAATGCGTAAATTATGTGTTTGCTTTCCATGACTTTTGAAATTTTTAGAATATAATTGAAATGTATGCATTTAATGTTACTGTTACTTTTGTTACTAATATAAATTTTTAAATAATACTTAATAGTGGATTTTTCCCCAATGAAAAGTATTTTTTATTGATTTTTTACATGCATGGATTTATCCATCCCTGTACTGTATATATAAAAGTAATTGGTCTAACGACTATTCTATAGTTAAGAGCTTTTTATATTCTACATTTTCTTTTTTTTTTTGGTGAATTTTTGAAAATGACTAATTTTGTAGTTTTTTTTTTTACACCACCTCTTTATAGCCTTTATTATTTAAAAAAAAAATAATCGTAAGAGATTATGACTATCTGATTGCGTAGAACTTAAATTACCCTACAATTTTTTGTAATTAGTTCTTATGTGTTTTCATTACAATATTTTTTATGATTTTTTGAATAGTCACAAATTTTGAAAATTTATCTCCCTTTTTATTTTTTCTAAAAATGATAAAACCCATTTTCAGTGCCATAAATTTTAATTATATTATAATTTTACACCCTTGAAAATTGAGTTTGTTTTATGTATATTTGTGTTTGTATTGAAAATAAATGATTTGGTGTACAGTAAATACTTTTGCAGAAAACACACTTGGCAAATCTGGCACTTTTGAAGGTTTAGAGAAAAAATGAAAAAGTTACATTTTCAAAAAATATATCTCATAAACTATTTAAGATATGGTGATAAATTTGATGTTCACCTTCTTAGATTTTTGAGTTCCTGCAATATTTATGTTGAAAAAAGCTGTAAAACCATTTTAAAAAATCAGTTTGTGGTACTTAATATATATAATAAAAATATTGCAACCAACACATGGGCAAAAAAAAAAAATCAATATTTCAAAGCTTGAGATGGCCATACTTGATTAGATGTGATGAGGAATAGATCACATTTCAGGTGACGCCATTTTACTAATACCGCAGCGAATGATTCTCAAAACCAAACAAACAATAACCAATAAATGACTTGCAATGAATCCTATGTTAAAATGTCTCGCAATATCACAATTTAAAGCTATGATACAACTAAATATGTTGTTATTATTCTCTCACAGTTCAATAAACTGAACGCAATGCCGTGGGTTCCATACAAGAGTATCTAATGAGTACAAAACAATAAACGACAATAATGGCCACTGTTGTTGCCGGCGTCATTCCTCTCCCTACTCTCTATCTGCTGTTACTACGTCATAACTAGGGAACGACCGATATGCCTTTTTACCGATAGTCCGATACCGATATTTTTCCCCAGCATTTTTACCGAAACCGATACCGATATTTTTTTTAATCAACAACAATGCCAAACACGTGTTTTTCTCGTGCTACAGCTAATGACGTATGTCAACCCATGCTCACCCCTTCCCTGTCATATTTCGTAACACTTCGCCCACACGTAAGTCTTGTTCCCCCCCCTCCCAACTTCCAATCCCAAAAAAAAAATACACAGATGTTCACTAATTGTATCATTCAAGGTCATTCATTAGAATTAAAAAATGCCAATCCTATTGTTTCAAGGTCATATGGCTGATGCATTTTTTGTGGACGTGACATTTTCTGTGTACGGGTTTTTTTTCCTTTTTTTAAAAAATCTTGTATGATCTGGATATAGAATGGGGTTATTTACGGATTTTTTTTCCTGCAACTCTGATGTGAAAAAAAAATGTATCAGCAGCCAAAAAACGGCCGGTCCGATAGTTAACCCATAGTGCCAATATCGGTTCGACTATCGGTCGCTCCCTACAAAAATCGGTTTATCCGATATTAACCGATAGTGCCAATATCGGTCCGATACCGATCCGATTATCGGTCGCTCCCTAGTCATAACCGCTCATACCGTTACTGCGTTCAATTACAAATTCTATGGTGCGCTGATAGAGGGGGGGGGGGGTGTTCCCGGATACTACCGATGGCAATGAGAGAGTTATATCAACATTTTGTGTTCTCTGTCTAGTGACTCATAGTACCTTTGAACGGCTCTGCATCCATTGATGTTTTTGACGTCCATGTGATAGAGGAAAGATTTAGTTCTTGACCATTCTCCGTGGTGGATGAAATGGTCAGTTTATGGTCCTATGAAGAGCCCGTAACTCCTATTTTTAGGGCAGTTTTTTAGAAAAAGCATAGCGAGGGATGGGCAAGGGGACATCATGCCCCAGGCGCTACAATCAAAGGGGCGCCAAATAGTATATTTTACATATAATATAATATGTTTTTCGAATGGGGGCGAGCGCTAAAAGGGCATTAAAAAGGTATTGTGCCCCGGCACTGGTTTTTAGTGCCCCTTTCACATCACTGCTACGGATGATGCGTTAAATTTGACGTAAGAAACCGCTCACGTGGGACCCGAACCCTGTCTATGTTCAACCCTAATGGTGCGCACCGCCCTAGCAACATCAAGTCACACGCTGTATTACTCGAACTAAGCTTAAGTGATTTTTAAATGAATCTCAATTAGCTCTTCTCCCTTCCTGTCTTTTTTGTTGCATTCTTTTGTTTAGGACAGGTAGAAATAATTCTTTTAAAAATTAAACATAGAAACTGAAACAGTCAGTATGTGACCAACAATCTATGTATAGATGAGTGACTACATTAACATAATTATGTCATTAATTGCAGTAATTATGTTAGTTGAATTACGTGGCAATCAGACACTGGTGTACAATTGTGTTTGTGTGTATATATACAGGCTCCGAATCAGTGGAGTTTATCACAACCTCTAGACTGGTTTCATTTACTGTCGACTAAAGCGAATAAACAGATCAGTGAAAATGGTAAGACATTCTTTTTTTCAAAAAATCTTTTAACAATATTAATGTATTTTTTTTAATCACGTTCATTGCTTTTTAATTTTTTTTTTAAATGACTGATATTTGTTTCCTTCCATTTTTAAATACTGTTTTACATCTACTTCGCCAAAGTCAGTGAAATAACACTAAAATAAAAGCATTCGCTATGTTGATACGGGAAACGACTGTGTTTTCATACTTTTAATTTTTCTTTGCTGGTCCACTAAATATGAAAGGATATGAAATACTTCAATTGTAATTCATGAATATTAATGGATTTAGCTTACTCTTAGTTCATGTGTTCTTATTTGTTGTTTTATTTAATTCTCTTTCTTTCAGCATTTTCTCTACATAGCCATGGCTGTGGTGCTGACCTGTACCTTATCCACTGGTAAGTTGCTATTCAAATTTTAAGATTTTATAAGCTAGACACACGTTGTCTATCTGTTTTGACCTATGTTTTAGACAGACCAGTGGTTATATTTCTTGGCGAGGTGGGGAGGGTACAGGATAGACAGATAATAGATCGATATATGTATAGTAAACAAATTAGACTGATATATTTATGGGTAGATTAGATCTATTGATTAGATGGGTAGATTAGATTGATTGATATTCAGGTAGAAAATAAATAAATATGTATAATTGATAAGAATTCATTGATTAAACTTATTTATTGATTGGTCAAATAGAGTGTTAAATAGCTACCGATACTTAGAAATAGATAGAGCAGTCGGGATGTAAGTTACACATGTATTCCACTCTTAAACAAAAAATGTCGTTGCCTTTGTTGAAACTAACAATCACGATACTTCTGTTCCAACAGCTCAGACAGGTGAGGAAGATGAGTACACCACTGTGGCCAATGGTGATAGTGGTAGCGATAAAAGAAATGATCTGATGATGTGTCCACTTGCCTGAAAGGTACCACAGGGGATTACGGTAAGAGTTATGTATAGTACGGATTAATGAAGAGATGGGCCACTCCTATGATCCAGCCATGATTAAATCTTATGTTTTATAGGGATTGGGTGGGGGGACAAGGGATTAGGCAGCAGTGTCTTTTTAAAAAATTAATATTTGGGAGTCGTAGGTGAAAGTGCCAGTAAGGAGGGGGGCGGCTCCTATACCATCAGGCTCGGTTTGATACTGGGAAGGTGGCCCTCTGTTAGTGAGGACCCCCCGTTCAGTCGCCTGGTTTGCTTATCAATAAGATTGGTTCTGAGTGTAGAAGGTATGAAGGTTGATTGGATGGAGTAGATAGATGCATTGATAGACGGATGGTTTGACTGATGGTTTGACTGATGGTTTGACTGATGGTTTCATTGATGAAAAGATACATTGATTTGCAAAAAGGACGGATGCTTACTTAGAGAAAGAAGAACATGATAGATGGATAGATATTTAGATCGATAGATAGATCGGCCGATAAATTGACATACGAATGTAGAAGATAGAAAAAAGTAAAACTTTGATTTAGTTTATTGATTGTTAGTTTAGTTTGATTTGAATTAATAATTGGTTGGTATTTATATTGAAATATACATTAAGATACATAAATGGGCGAATCGATAGACTGATCAATGAATAAATATAGGTTTGAAATAGGGTTTCATTGTTTACCAGGTATACAGAGAGAATATGATATACATGGAATAAACAGACACATAATAGTCAAAGAACAGATGAGGTTGTTAGCAAAAGGCCTAAATATATTCCACTCCGATGATGTAATTTGCCATTGTAAACACTAACCATTATAATACTCCAGATCTGACAGATGGCGATGATGTAATTTGCCATTGTAAATACTAACTATTATAATACTTCTGATCTGACATATGGTGATGATGTAATTTACCATTGTAAACACTAACCATTATAATACTTCTGATCTGACAGATGGCGATGATGTAATTTGCATTGTAAACACTAACCATTATAATACTTCTGATCTGACAGATGGCGATGATGTAATTTGCCATTGTAAACACTAACCATTATAATACTTCTGATCTGACAGATGATGATGATGATGATGACGATGAGCACACTACCGATTCTAACATTGATGATGGCAATGACAAAAGAGATGCCGATACGGCGTCTGATCTTCCCGACGACAGTGGCTACTCCACCCAGCCTGCTGATGATAACAATGGTGACGATAACAACAATGATGACGACAACAACAATGACGACAGCAACAATGACGACAACAACAATGACGACAACAACAATGGTGACGACGATTAAGCTGTGTCCCACCGTGGATTGAGTCTTCATTGACTGACAACAAGTTTTGAGGGTTGTCAATAAAATGATGTTGCTCCTCTATCATTTTGTTGTTGATTTTTTGTATTGAAATAACGGCTGTGATGAATTGCTGGGGCTTGATGAATTGTTGGGCTTTGGTGAATTGATGAGCTTTGGTGAATTGTTGGGCTTTGATGAATTGTTGGGCTTTGGTGAATTGATGGGGTTTGGTGAATTGTTGGGCTTTGTGTAATTGATGGACTTTGAAGAATTAATGGGATTCGAGGATTTGATGGATTTTGATGAATTAATGGGATTCGAGGATTTGATGGATTTTGATGAATTAATGGGATTCGAGGATTTGATGGATTTTGATGAATGGATGGGATTCGAGGAATTGATAGGTTTTGATGAATCGGTTGGATTTGTTGAATAGATGGCCTCTGATGAATTAATGGGATTTGATGAATTGATGAGTTTTGATTAATGTATGGGGTATGATACTTAAAGTTTTACTTACAATAGTTTAGGACTTGTTAGAACTCAAAGTCATTATCAAGTGTCTAGTTATGGGTTTACACTAATGATTAAGACACCTGGTATCTACAGCTGTATATACCAATAGTGATCACGTGATGCTGTTACAGCTGCTATATACCAATAGTGATCAAATGTGGCCAAGCTGTTTATATCTGCTTTTAACATTTTACCGAATGTGGCTATTTGAGGCATTTATTTGTATGGTAGCCTAATCGGGCTGATATGGCCAATTCCTATCAACTTGTAAATGTGGCTCATAGAGCTCATAGAGCCGTTTATATTAATGATTGTCTTAAGCGCCTCCTATAATGATCATTTCATTGGTAACTAGATGTGGCTTCCAGAGCCGCTTTTCATTGACAGTGCAGCGTGTGTCCCTATGAGCCCTTACTATTGTTCTCCCGACATCTTTGTGTTGGCTACAGGACCTATGGTGATCCATAGCTCACGGGTCATTTACTCTTCTACTCGTTACTGGAGTGAGATCGGTATGTCTCTCACTTTTTCCCCAATAACAGACCCATTGTCTCAATTCTTATTTACTCAGCGAAGCATTGGTGGTAGTGTGGGGGTGGGGGAGGGGTCCTAAATAAAAAGGTTGTGCCTGGCCTTAGTTAGGGGCGAGTGTTGTCTTAGTTCTCCAATATTGGCTAGAAGGCCAGTGCACTCACGGGGGCATCCCAAAATAAGAATTCCTATAAAATCACCTAGTTGATGGTTTAAATCAGGGGGAGACGGCGTGTGAGGTCCATGATGAGGCACACGCCGGTTTTTTAGAAAAGTAAACCGAAGTAATGATTACATGGAAGTAAACAAAATAAATGATCCCACATGGAAGTAAACAGAAGTAATAATAGTCACATGCAATAAACCCAAGTAATTCCCAAGTGGAAATATATTGAAATAGCAAGATGACACGCAAGTAAACAGAAACTAATGATCACATGAAAGTAAACCAGAAATAGTGATCACATTCAGGTAAACAGAAGTAATGATCACATTGAAGTAAATAAATGTAGTTCGGACATGAAAAAAAAAAAATGTAGTGAGCCCATGGAAGAGCTTACCGTTGTCAGTATTGCATGAGAACTACCTTGAAAGGACTCCACTCAGTTAACAAAATACATAGAACTATTGTTTCGGTACTCGATGATGAATTGCCTAGCAACAAACACCGTTCACCTCGGTTTAAACTAAATAACTACTAAAAGATACTAAATGTCTAAAGCAGTTTTATTTTATAATTAACCAGCAAGAGATACTCTTAGGATATTTGAAAAGTAAATAATTTTTTCCCACATTGAAAAAGGTGCCGACTTGTACAAAATACAATTGCATTTTCATTTAAAAAAAGAGGTACTGACATTAACCACATCTCTGTAAATCTTGTAGATGACATTGATGACACAGCATCCTGTAGGTGACAGTGACTGGCATTTATCCTGCAGATGACATTGATGAGACAACATCTTATAGATGACATTGACAAACTACAGCGTCTTCATACTGCCGACATTGCGTGACTCAACGTCCTGTAGGTGACATTTATAAGCACAACATCCTGGCGGCGACATTTTGACGCCCTTTCCTCTATGAATAATACTGATGAGCACAACATCTTGTAGATGACAAAATGACAGTATACATCTTGAATTCCCGAATCCACAGGTGATGAAGCTGAAACCGTTGCAGAAGCCAACATAATAAACTCAGAAAAAAGTAATAAAAGAAATAGTGAACACAGACTCTTCCCTGAACCCATTGCTCAGTAAACTGCCTTTAACAACAACAAGCTGACCTCATAAAAAAGGGTATGAAGTTAGATATCGCCCTATGTTCTTTATGACAGAGGCGAGGCTAAGGAAAAAACCAGATTTCTACAATAACAGCTTCTCTCAAACGTGGAATTAACTTGAACCGGACATGACCTCATATGAGGAAGATGCCCGCCCTTTTTGTAACATCAGTGACCTTCAATTGATTCGGACGAATATGACTACAATGAAGAATGAACTGAAAAACCAAAATTTTAACGACAATGCTATTGCTTCAGACACAAAATTCTTCACTGAAGAAGGTTCCCACCCCTGTTCTCGGTTACGAAGTTACGATGACATTCCTTCGGAAGAATACATTCCCAGCACCAACACAGAAGATAGTGTACCCCACCAATAAACCTTGTGATGATGTATTTTCTTCGGATGTTGAAGACATTAAAAAAGGTAATGGCCAGTAAAGGAAAACAATTTACAATGGTACGATTCAGGCAACATGAAAACAATTTACAATGGTACGATTCAGGCAACATGAAAATAATTTACAATGGTAAATTCAGGCAACATGAAAAAATAGTTTATATTCTTGCTTACTGACAATAAAAAATAAAATGAAATAATCATTTTTCAATAAATTGAAATATTAAGTAATAAGTAACATTCATAATTTTTTTCTAAGATCAAATTGCTAAGCAGAATAACAAAACAGAAAGAACAAAAGTACTTAAAGAGATACAGTGATCAGATTTTTTAGGAAGCCACTCTCAACCCTCCTCTCAACACAGGGTCAATACAAATAAAGGAGAGAGTGGGGGGGGGGAGAGACATTCCCAAAACAAATGATTTCATACATTATATATATTTAGTGTATGGGCATAGGTAAAATAAAAAGAAGTAAGAGTTGGGACTTTAACCTGTACATTTAGAATGTAAAAGGTTAACTACTAACAGTATAATTTAGCAGTAATAGTTAACTAAAAAGTTGAAACTTTACGTTAAAAAGAATATCTTTCAAACTATTTAAATCACACACAAAAAAAAACTTTACCCTTTTATCTTGCTGTTAAAATTTAAAGTTTACTTTTAATTTCACAAAAAAAAGCACTTTAGATTTATAAAATAAGACATAGACTAGCAGCTTTTAGTAATGTCATAATTGGACATAGACTAGCAGCTTTTAGTAATGTCATAATTGGACATAGACTAGCAGCTTTTAGTAATGTCATAATTGGACATAGACTAGCAGCTTTAGTAATATCATAATTGGACATAGACTAGCAGCTTTTAGTAATGTCATAATTGGACATAGACTAGCAGCTTTTAGTAATGTCATAATTGGACATAGACTAGCAGCTTTTTAAGTAATGTCATAATTTGACATAGACTAGAAGCTTTTAGTAATGTTATAATTGGACATAGACTAGCAGCTTTAGTAATGTTATAATTGGACATAGACTAGAAGCTTTTAGTAATGTTATAATTGGACATAGACTAGCAGCTTTTAGTAATGTCATAATTGGACATAGACTAGCAGCTTTTAGTAATGTTATAATTGGACATAGAATAGCAGCTTTTAGTAATGTCATAATTGGCAAAAGTATGACAGAATGGGTGTGGGGAAAAGTAGGGTTTGTCGGAAACTGGGACAGGCCTGAACATTTCATTACCATTCTGGAGAAAACATTTGAAAAAAATTGCTTTAATTTAAGTAACCTAACAAAGCAGGCATAAGACTGGAGCTCTCCAGCACAAAAACAGTGACTAATATGTGGCCAGATGAAATGAATGGATTTGAACAAAACAGGGCTCAATATAAGATACAATAGGCCCATAGTAATTTTGATGCTCTATCAAAGTTTAATTACAGCTAAAAAAAAAACATAACTACGTAATATTCTATTAGTTCTGAAAAGAAAAAATCAATATAATTATTCAATCATCATTAAAAAAAGGATATGAACTGGAAAATACGTCCACACCAAGTTTAAAAGCTTTGATTACTTGCAGTGGTGACCAAACAGTTTCCATGAAACGAAGCTTGTCTACTGGAAGATGTTCCTGTTGCAATAAAAATATTACTTGATATGACTGATATACATAGTTTATGAATTGACTAACCCATATTTTATTATGTCAATAAATAAAAGTCTTTTACAATCATAGATGTTCTAAATGAAGTTATTACTTTGGACTGATCTACTAACTAGATGTTAAATCTGAAATCAAACTTGAAAAAATAAAAGAAAAAGTTTTTTCACACATGATTTTAAAAATTAAGTAAGAAAAAACAAGAGATCCAGAGGTTTATATTCTTTTCATTGCCTAAATTTATGATGGCAAACACTACAGAGTTAAGTAAATTAAATAACCCAAAATACTTCAGAGATTAAAAAATGTGTACATGATTACCTCATTTGAATAAATCAAAGTGAGAAAAAAGATTAACTGAGTAAGCCATTAAATTGAGGTTAGACTTTGTTCTCTAAACAAAAAGGTGATAATCACTTACCAATGTACATGATAAAGTCTTTGTAAAATCTTGAATGCTGAATAAATCAACACCACTGTGTCCTTTCTCAAATCCCTCAATAAGAAAACCTAATAAAATAAAAGTGAATCATGTGCTATGATAGGTTACTTACATCTGGCAAACGATAAATCATTGATATATTGGTACTGATATATTTTTTTATAGTTATCAGAGATTGAAACATTGGTAAAGTATCTTTATTCTTGTTTAGAACATGATGTACCATTTATGTTTATTATATCCCTACAATAATTTGGTACTTAATGTATACTTAACATAGTAATTCTTATATCATTATGCAGACTTCTTATTAAAATAATTTTAAAAGCCTGCACTTTAACATTTAAAATAAATTAACATTCAACATTGACAATTGTATTTTTTTTACTGTTTACAAACTTGACCTTTTGTAGCAAGATTCTTTTGCAAAGTTTGAGTTAAAAATAGCTTCACATAAAGGCCAGTACACAATATTTATTGCCAACTTCGTGAAAATTACTTTCTTGTACACTTACCCTCTACAGGTCGAGCTGCAGTTTCCACAGCAGATCGTTCCTTTCTTTTTCACTGAAACCCCTTCGATTACACCAATCAGACTTGAGTTTCTTAACACCTGCAAATAATAATCAAGCAATCTGAGAAATGCTTCACAGGTAGTTGGGGAAAACAAAAATTAATATTACAAACAATGACATAACTTTTCAGATGCCTAAAATTAAGCACACAAAAATTTGTATTATCTGGACTCCAATGATCCATAATGCCAATATAAGTATAAATATTATGTATTTAAAAAATAAAAAGTTTACTCATCTGTCTGCACAAATTTTTAAAGTATATTAAACAGACCTGTTTCATATAGATGATATCTGAACTTATTTGCAATCAATCAGACCTGCATACCTAAAATACACTAAGCACTCCACTGAAAATATTTTGGGTATTCTTTGAGGTTGCTAATTATGTTGCTTAATATTTTTTGTTTGATCAACCTATTACCACAGAAGCCTCTTTGTAATGACTGTCTATCCAGTCATGATGCTTTATGAAATCGGGGCCATAACTTTAAAAATAAGGTTAGGAATTGGAAAATACTGGGCTAGAAGGCATTGCAATCTTTGACAAAATCAAACATTAATATTAAATTTGTAAATATTTTTGTAGTACTGTAACCCAGTCACCTCACTTTTCCTTTTAGCTTCCACAATTTCATCTAAAAAATCGAGTGTGCGATTGACAGATTTGGCCAGGCGTTTATTGCCACAGTCAAGGTCGGTATCCCCATCACTCATGGCTTGGAACCAATCAGGACTGAAAGATTCTTGGATTTTCATGAAAAGGGAAGTATCCAACTAGTGTAAAAATATATATATATATATATATATATATTTGTCAATTATATTGTCAATGCAACAAAACTTCTTACATTAATATTTAGTTCTTAACAAAAATTCAATAAAAATGTCATTAAAATTTTATGTTACTTGAATATTTGAAATATTTAACAAATTTTTAAGCAAAGGAACTATGTCTACAATGTAAAGAAAGTCTAAACCAGACATCTGATTAGGTAAGTGGATGCATCAATCATTATTTTGACATTTCTTAAAGGTTTCTTGAATGTAATATAATATATCCTGTTTTATAAGTGAAGAATAATTGTCTCAGGATTTTTTTGCCTCACACTTACAACTGGCAATCCAAGGCTCTACCAACTGTTTCTTTTCTTCAAAAAATCCTTTCTTTTTTTAGAGTCAATAAAAACAATAATTTTAAGGATTATTCCTTACTTAATATTTTTATTTTTCAAATGTGTTCAAAAGTTTTTTTATTTTTCATTTTCAATGTTAAGAACAGTTCAAGTACTGAAAATACTGATTGCAACCAGAAAAGTAGACTAAAATATTAAATATGTAAAGAAAAAAGTTTACTTTAATCTTTCCACCTTTACCCCACACAGCAACACCACAGTTGTCATTTTTACCCGGGAGATGGCAGCACTGGCATCATGAAGTGTGGTAAAAATGACTGTATTCTGTAAAATACAATAACAGCGCTAGAAAATTATCTAAAGATAAATCAATGCATTGGAAATTCCAATGATTTCCATTCTAATGATGTAATACTTAAAAATAAATTGTAAAATGAATAAGGAATTATTTGAGCTGAAATTGAATATCAATTAGAAGTTAAAATATTACTTTGTTCTAATAAAGCATAACTAAACCAGCAGCATAGTTCAAAACAAGGAAAAAATGAGCTAACCGACATAGCTGTAAATTCTTTGAGACCTTTACCGAATTCAGCCACAGTTTCATGGTGATCAGCCCTGGGATGAACAAGGTTAAAATTTAATAGGAAACAAAGGTATGGATTAGAAAATATCCATACACAAGTCACAAGTACTAGAGTGATTAAACTTCTAGTGGCAAAATAAACATAACTATGTCACTCTTACAAAGCACCGAGGCTCATCACTGCAACTTCAGGCACATTAAGAACACGGCGAAGCATGTCTATGCTAAGGTGTGGAGCACTTCCTGAAAAAGATTTAACTGGAATAAACATGGATCTAAACAACCACAGAGTTCATATCGAGTAGAATCTAAATTAGTACTTTTATATCCTGTCAGTCAAGTGAATAAAATTGTGCTATTTGTCAACTCAAAATGTTCTTTTCTAAAAATCTTTTAAAAACAAGTTCAACATTTTTCATGTATAAATTAAGTCAGGTTGTGGTAACATATTTTAAAAATTATAAATTTAAGTTGAAAAGAAATTCATTTTCTAATGTAAGGCAGATAATACCATTTCAGTTGAAAAGAAGTTCATTTACTAACTAGTAGAAAAGCCTGCTGAAGGCCACATGTTCTTTTCTATTGCAGTATTTCATATATTTTTTTGTTATCCCTTCTGCACCTCATCATACAAGGTTACAATACATGATTACAATGCACACAGCACGAAATGAAAGCTACCTCAGAAAGAGACAGCGAACGTGATGACATAGTGTACAGACCATTAGCCTGATTCCTGGTGTGTTTTTCCAAGCGAGGATAGTTTTCATATCGTGCTGTGTATGCGTTGTATTTAAGGATGTTCATGGCAATAAAAGCCAAATGTTATTTTCTATTACACTATTTCATATATTTCTTTGTTATTTCTGTTCATATCGTATTCTGATCATGGCAATAAAGGCCATACATGGTTACAATGCACACCACACGAAATGAAAACTACCTGAGAAAGGGAGCCACACGGGTTAGACGATTATGTATTTAAGGATTTAAGGCAGATAATACCATTTCAGTTGAAAAGAAGTTCATTTACTAATGTAAGGCAGACAATCTCCTTTTTGAGTTTCAATTTTTCTGCCTGATGCTCTAAGACTTTGTTAACAGAAAAACACAAAATTACCTAAATAAAACTTCTATTTACCTCCTTTAGTAAATAGTGTACAGAGAGGGGTCTCAAGTACAACATTTCCTTGTCTATTTGCCTGAGAAATAATACCCAAACGTCCACCAGTTGATATAGTTTTTTCTATTATGAATTTCATGTTGATATTTATTCTGAAAGGATTAACAAAAAATGCTAACGTATACATATTTTTGTCTAAATATAAATATCTACATTTTATATACATTTAAAAAAAATTGTACTTGATAATATTATGCAAACCCTTATAAGTTTTATAATGAAATAAAAAAAGCATCAAAGAAGATAAAGTATTAGCAACAGCAATAAAGATTTAGTATGACTGGTACATTAAACAATCCAACTGTTTACAATACTGACTATGTCAGGTAATTATTTTTAGCTGGATGGATTCAGGGACATATAAATAAATCAATACATAAATTGTAACATATCACAAAAAATTAATTGTCAAATAATCTTTGTCCAGTTTGCAGATTCCCTAAACAGAACCCCACATATTATTATGACCAATCCATTCTTGACAATGAAAAGTTGGTTAAAGTATGTTACTGTTATTGTTGACTGAGAAAATAATTAAAAAAAAATAAAATCTCATTTAATAAACATCATCAAACTCAGTCAAAAAAGTAAATATTCCTTAAATATCCCTCAAGGTCCATTAAAACATGAAGGAGAGTTCACCTCTTGTTAGTAGCCACAACATACTTCAACATGTATTGCTAGTATAATACCTAGATTATATGGATTAAGATCAGATGGAGTCCCAGGCAATATTACGTCTGCCATTAAATCTGCCTCTGACAAAACTCAGCTGCCATTGCTTTCCCTAAAAATTTCAGGCATTCATTATTAAACTGACTGGTCTATTTTTATCACCCAAAACTGAGCATATATTATTAAATCGCAGTGGCTATGCCCACATGAAAATTTTCGTGGACGCAGTTTATAAAAAGGCTATGTTCACGAAAAAAATCCATCCTGCACCGGATTCTTTTGGTCATAGTTTATTTTTTACTTCGAGAAGATGTGCTTCCATCATCCTGCGATTAAAATAGTCTGGTTATCATATGCTGAGTTTTGTTTTCATATCTTTATTGACGTTAATGTGCTCCAACTATGACACCACAGGATTTTAAACAATATATATATACACTGTACTGGGTGTAAGAAGAAAATCATGTAATTACTTGACTACGTGATTTTTTTCTTATTAGTTATTAACCATTTGTTTTTATTTATTATCGAAACTCTGAACTGCTTGATTTGCTAAAAATTAGTTTAAAATATTGATCATGGGGTAAAACAGATGTTTCTAAAAAAAAAAAAAAATAGGGGAAATATCAATTATAGAATGTTACAGCAATAATACTTAAATATTTAGACCTATTTATAACAAATATACTAATAACAAACAACACTACTACTGTCACTGGGTAGAAATTAGTAGATTGGTAAAAGGCCAAAGCCAGTACCAGTATTCTTAATATTTTGTGGACATGTGCACAGACTTTTAAAAAACAACTGGACTATAAACTTACTAGTTTAAACTAATAAATTTAGTTTTAATTTCATAAATTGTCCATACATTATTTTGTTTGATCAAAAAAATAATTAAAGGGGAAAAAATTAAAAAATAAAGAATCATCTTAACTTGACAACTTACCCAAAAAAGTACATATTACACAACTAAATAACAATTAATACAATTTTAAAATCAGTTTATAATTTTGAAAAGATGTATGTAAAATAAATCCAAACTTTAGTTGCATGTAAACACATTATGTTATGTATATATCTTTGAATTATTTCGTGGACATAGTCTTTCATGAATTATGTCCACGAAAATTTCTGTGGACATATACTTCATATACTAGCATTGGCCTTATTAAAACCAATGATAAACATTAAAAACATGTTATACATAGTCAGTAAAGAGGTTAATCTATATTAATTATTATATATAATTAATATAGTCTATTATTTTGTAATCGTATATGTTACTAATCTAAACAATGACTTATAGTCTATATTATTAGTATTACAAGAACTTCACGAGCATCTAATTTTTTTTAATTTCGGACCACGTACTCTACATTCGAAACAACTGACATTGTCATTGATAATTCAATTCTGTCAATTGGGCTTCAATATCACAGCCACCTAACATTACTGCATATCACTGTGCAGTGTCCCCTTTGTCGGGGACATGATATAAGTCAAAAGATAAAAGCCGCAACAAACCTTTCTAAACATAAAACTAAAACATTGATGTGATTAACGAGTGTGAGTCCAACTAAACAGACAGCTGGATTGATTTAAGCGTGAAAAGCGGAAGTAATTTTCGTATCCCGTAAATAAACAATTGAAAGTCAAAAGAGCTGCCACAATTTACATGCAAAGAAACACTCGCCAGAATTGTGTCTGATATATCTGTAAGTGTTGACTTATTTCGCATGTCAGTATTTAAAACAATCTTTGAACACTTTAGCTACAAATAAGCTTCATTGTAGTGAATGTTATAAGATAAAGAGCTGTAGAGTAGGCAGTAGTGCAGATAAATATATAAAAGCCGACTTAGCCTGGTTTTAGGAATTGTTAGATTCTGGAGATATTCTCTGACTCTGTTGTTACTGTATGATATGCCATCCTCTCATCTGTAACGGTGCAGTAGCTGGAAAACTTAACATTGTTTTCCATTTCACGAAAAAAAAAATAAAAACTTGCGGTAACTTGTTAAATGAATTGATAAAGTATGAATTATATTGATGTATACGCAGTCCTAATTAATTTTCAATTTCATTATTTATTTTAGCCACCAAGGTATCAAAATGGAAAGCTTTCACATTATTCCATGGCAACCTGGTTCATTATAATAATTTGTTTATTTACAAACTTAAAGCCTAAAAAAGGTGGGTATTTTTTTTTTACAATATAAATAATCATTGCCTGTCCAACACTTTTTTCTTATTTATCAATAGTAGCCTGTTTAATTTAATGTCACTAGAATGTAACAGATGGACATTTTTTTATTGAACAAATTATTTTTGGATTTCTTTTTTATCCTTTTTACACAATAATTTATAGAAAGATGGAGACTAGCTGCAAAAATCTCATTCAAGAGAATCAAGAAGTGGTGAGGGACATGATCAACGAAGATGATGTCACAATGATTTCTGTTATATCAAATTTAAATATGTTAGAGATGCCAGACTCAATTTTTCTACATATATTTACATATCTTCCATTTTCTGCTATTGGAGCAGTCTCACAAGTCTGCACTAGGTGGAATCGAATATCATATGATGAACTCTTGTGGCGCAGTGTATTTTTGCGTCACTTTAAACTTCCTTCAAATACTATGATGCCAAAACAGTAAATATATTTATTCTAATATTTTTTATGTTGTTTGAATTTTTATATCAGAATAATCTGTTCTTTTTTTCTGTGAATTTCTTAGTTGTTGCTTTTTAATGGGAAAAAATAAACTTTTGTCTCTGGTTATAAAGTTAAATTTGTTCTTTTTTTCAACAGTGCCAAGTCTTGGAGATTGGAATTCAAACGTCTCTATTACCACACCCCTGCTGTACTGAGTGAAGAAAGAGGAACACAAAGATGAAGTACTGCATGTCAGTTTCTCTCATGATGGCACTAAGTTTGCAACTTGCTCTAAAGATGGTTTTTTTAAGGTTGGATTCTGAAGTGTTTTCAAAAATCTGTAATTACATTGTTTGAGATAAGGGCATTAGCTTGTGAATTTGATTAAGCTTATATTTTGTTAACTGTTTATTTTCATGACACTAAACAGTCGTTAAATGGGCTGTTAAATTGCAGTGTAAAAAGATGAAGTTTGATTTTTTAGCTGGATTGAAGTTTAGCGATTTTTTATTTTAATTGATTAGAGCTTTAATAATGAAATCACAGAGCTTAAATTAAAAGAAGAAATCAGGTTATCTATTTTGATATGGACATTTGAAGTTTAGATGTATAATTGACATCACTAAAAATAAAATTATTGTTGTTAGATCAGAAGATAAATGCTTTTTTATCTATCCATATATCATTATTGCAATTTGATGTTTTATCACTAAATTTAAAACATACATCTTAATTTTAATTTGATGTTTTATCACTAAATATAAAACATGCATCTTTATTTTAATTTGATGTTTTATCACTAAATTTAAAAATGACTCACTGAAAAAAAAAACAATCACAAAATATTTTTTTGTTCACATTGAAAATTCCTGGATTTTGTTTCATCAGGTTTGGCAGTGCACTGAGCCTGTACAGCTATTGTTTAAGATGGACATGAAGACCAGTTTCAGTTGGAAGTTCACCCAGTTCTCCCAATTCAATGAAACAGATACTTGCCTTTTGGTGTCTGGAGTTTACTTTGGTCGACTCAGTACATCTGGCGAAATCGCAGTGTTTAATTTACAAGGTACACCATACCTTATTCAGTAATTTTCTTAATTTTTTTTTAGATTATTGCTCTAATTTTATTTATTACATGTGTTTGATTTTAATTGTCTTCATTTTATGTTGGGATTAGAATAAGCAACCTTTTTAATTATCTTCATTTTATGTTGGGATTAGAATAAGCAACCTTTTTAATTATCCTCATTTTATGTTGGGATTAGAATAAGGAACCTTTTTAATTATCTTCCTTTTATGTTGGGATTAGAATAAGCAACCTTTTTTGTCTCATTTTATGAATCACCATCAAATTCATATAAGTGCATTAATGAATTACATTTCATCTCAATTCTCTGTATAACATCTAGTTTTGAATCAGTAGAGTAAAAATTAGTGATATTGATTGTAACTATTTACTTGCCCCATTTCAAAGATATGTTTTGAAATGGTATCATGTCACTAAGCATTGTGATTTCAGCAATAATAGAAGTGTAGGCTTGTAAATTTTTGGAATGGTAATAGTTAATATTCATATTTTATTTTACACCTAATTGGTGATAATTGCTTTGTTTGTTTGTTTATTTGATACCTAGAATTTATGATTATTCTACACCCATTATAAATATATAATTTCTCTAGATGGATTTAAGATGCAGTGCCGTGTGACTAATAAGCCGTATGATGTGTTTGGTGCTTGGTACGATAATGATCATCTTTTGTCTGGAACTTTATACTGGACGGGAGATTTCAATTCAGTGTCTGCTGTTTGGCTAAGCAAGGTTAATACTTTGTTATTCATAATGAAATGTTTTATGGTATTCAGATCTAGTTTTCTTTCTTAATAATGTTTTTAAAATCAGAACAGAGTTAACTTATTTTTAAGTTGTTTTGGCAACATATTTTGGCTGTAGTTTTTTTTTTTTTTTTTTTATTGTATTTTCAAATATGTGTTCCTTTTAAATGTGTTCAAACTGTATAAATCATGGATTTTCAGTTTTATAATTGTATAAAGTTTTATAATTTAGGCTTCTCAAGAAGTAGAGTCTGAGATAGAATCTGTTAGCATGGTGCTGTACCGATTTGAAAATGTCAATTCTAGTTCCATTCGTCTCTTACACGTTGCTGAGGTTTGCATTGGCTTATTTATTATTGTAGCAGTATTTTAAACACCAGATACCTTAATTTAATTGTTTGTACATGAAGTTTTTATTTACTTTTTCAACTTTTTACTTTAAAAAAAAATGATGGTAATTGTTTTAGGAGGTTCAAATTTGGAATGTGTCTGGCTTCTTTTGATCAGATGTGCAATGATGACAATATAATTATTGTTATAAATTTTTAATTTAACTTTATTCAACACATATAAAGAAACATGACCATTTCTGTAGTACCAACTGTAAACCACCATCAAAGCTTCAGTTCATTAGCCCTAACACAACATTGGGAAAACTCACTATCTTTGTTTAACATAAAACCACACCATCACTAAGCTACACTAATATTCTGACAGCATGATTAAAAGATCTCTAGCAATGATACATGTATAATTTGACCACCATTATTTTTTAATGGGACTGTAAGATAAATATATCATCACAAGTTCTTCACATTACATTTTGACTAATGAACCTTTTTGCTCTTTGACTAGATTGATAAAGAAGAACAAACTTCAGATTATGTGATGGACAGAGACTCAAATTACAGTGCCAATAGCAGCATTCAGAGCAGCAGTTTAGGTCAGGAGTTCCATCAAAGCAAGCTAAGAACAAGGTCAAGAAGAACCAGAGTGAATCTCAGAGAAATTGTTTGCTGGACAAGCTCCTAAGTAAGGTCATCGCTGAAGATGAATTTGATATTGAAAATGAAGATGAAACAGATGAAGATGAATTGAACGAAAACAGAATCAGCGACCAGGGTTTTGAGACTTGTGAAAGTTCTGACTCTGAACTCTATGAGGCTTCTGGTGTTGAAATCTCTGATATTGAAATCAATGATTGTGCTGTGGTATCTGAAATCCCCATAGAGTCTGAGCCAGCTGCACTTTCATTCACCAGTTTTCAAGATGAGCGCTCTCAGGGTATCAAAACTTCAGAATCTGGGGCCTCATTTTCTACTTGTCATAACTTGATGTTCGGGCACAGGAAATCTGTCCCAGAAGCCAATAGTTCTTATGTTGATGAAGTGAACAGAATTCGTGGGTTTAGTGAGGTTTCAGATATAAGATGTTATGTTCCACTGTCAGCTTTAGAGAGTTCTGTTCCAGAAGATAATGACTTATCCGCCAGTTGGTTCCATATACATTCACCATCTGATAATGGCAATAACAGCAATAGTGGTTTGGACAATGGTTCTCATTGTGCTGCTAGCTGTTTGGAGAATTTCTCACAGAGGTCAGCTATCCCTGCACCACAACCACACAAGGATGGCGTGGGACAAAACATCTGCTCCATGCTGGCTCGTGCAGGCAGCTGTGACATGTGGGACTCTGAGAATGGAGCAAAAAGTGAGGTAGGTCACAGAAAGACAAAAAATCTCCATTTTACCAGAAGTCATTCATTTGATGACCACTTAGCCAGCTTTTCTGAAGCTTGTGGTGGCTCATCTTCCTCGCTGGATGCTACATTTTCACATAAAGCCCAGCAGTTGAATGCCTCTTCAGTATGGAGGGATTATTTTCCTATTGCTGTGCCTGCCTAGAATCCACTCAGGAACCGCCTGCTTTAACAGGTACAATTAATCTCCTTGATGGCAAAAAGAGCAGTATCAACCTTGACCCTATCAGTCTACCAACTACAGACCAGCGTGCCAAGCCATTGTGCACCAAGAGCATTGCGACCCAAACAGAGGGAACCAAGCCGTACAAGCTCTTTTCACTCCTTGTCCCACACTAGCCGCAGCTCCAGTCTTTCACCTGATTTGTCTAACAGTGCTCCTCGGGAGAAGCTATTGATCTACACTTGGGGCTCTGAGACCTACATACCACACAAGATTGGCATCAAGCGCATGCGATGGTCTGACTTTAGCAAGGTAGGAAGCAAGAAATAATTAAATGTGCAGTCCCAAGTGTGTGCATTAAATTTTAAAAGCTTGGCATATTTAAAACACTAACTCTGTTTTAATTTTCTTAGTGGCTTGCAGCTCAGTATTGCTGAAATAAAACTTGTAATATAAATAGAAACTTAGAATGTAAGAAAAATTTCAAACCTCATTTCATGAAACTTGTTTTTTTTTTGGTCATACAGTTCAGCATTGATAAATATAGATTTGTAAAAAAATAAAAAAACAACTTTAAACTTGTACAACTGTGAACACAGATTGTAGCAGTAGATAAAAATTTTTTTTTTTATTAGTCATTCCAGTTTTGAAGTGTCTTGTCATATTTGTATGCTCTCTCCAAATTATTTCTCTTTGTCATTTTTCGTGAAACTAGGGAGAGTGACAGCGAGAAGGTCTTCCATGCTTTTACCAGACGTCATGGAGAATCTTCACAACATGGCAGGCAACAGACGAGACAAGCCTGATGTTACCATTGAGATGCATGGCCACATTGTAGGTCTTAGCCTGTCACCAGACCATAAGTAAGTAGACTTAACTATAAGACATTATTGTTCTTATAGATTTTACTACTGGTATATGTAACAAGCATTCTTGATGTTTTCTGTATTTTTGAAGCTATCTAAAAAAAAATTTTTTTGTTACATGTTAATCTAACCATATATGATGGAATTTCATGTTTTCTTACTTCTTTATTGTCAATTATTTTTTGGTTGTATTAATTTTTGTATTAGGTTGCACACTATTATATAGTGTCTTTACTTAGTCATTAAAAATGACTATGTTGGTCATTTTCTCATAGAATGATTATTATAGCATATAAATCATCATGAGCTAAAAATACAAGAACTTAGTTATATATACTGTATAAATCAATATTCTTAGATTCCTCTATGTCAACTGTTAGTTATATATACTGTATAAATCAATATTCTTAGATTCCTCTATGTCAACTGTTAGTTATATATACTGTATAAATCAATATTCTTAGATTCCTCTATGTCAACTGTTAGTTATATATACTGTATAAATCAATATTCTTAGATTCCTCTATGTCAACTGTTAGTTATATATACTGTATAAATCAATATTCTTAGATTCCTCTATGTCAACTGTTAGTTATATATACTGTATAAATCAATATTCTTAGATTCCTCTATGTCAACTGTTAGTTATATATACTGTATAAATCAATATTCTTAGATTCCTCTATGTCAACTGCCGCCCATGGCCGAAAAACTACATAATTTCAGACCCTCAAGATCACCTCCACTTGCCCAAGAAGTTGAAATTTCCACCATAGATTTAACAACATTCAATTTCGTTGGTCCTGTCTTGAGGTCTCACAAAGCTTACACTCATAGTGATGAATGTTTCTTTCTGAATCTGGACGTTTCAGAGCATTATGTTGCCAGGTACTTTTTTTTTCAGTCCAAATTTAAATTTGCATTGGAAAGACAAAAATGTTTGAAAAATATGCAATAATGTTTGTTAATTTTATATCACCAGTGGGGCTGAAGATCGCCAGGGCTATCTGTGGGATCGTCACTATGGCATGCCTCTGTACCGGTTCCCCATCGCAATGTTGTAAATTGTGTGGCAATCAATCCCCAAGACCCAGAGCTATTGGTTACAGTTAGTGATGATTATACATTCAAAGTCTGGATCTCTCGGTGCAAGTCTAAGGAACGAGCTAGAAAGCTCGTCAGCTTGAAGGATTCCAACATCAGTGTTAGCTCACCTGGCATTTAGATAGATTTATGACTTGTGAAACTGAATAAATATCTAGAACCTGGCAGGTGATAAAAATTATGCTCAATAATACATGTATTACTAATTTCAAACAGCCAAATGAATTAGCATCTAGAATTAACTAAGATGTTAAAAAAAGAATGGGGAAGACAGGATTGAAAGATCAGCCTGTTGACAAGCATTGATTTGACTCTTTTTTATTGTATTTTTTGAAATAATTGTTACAATCAAAATGATGCATCAATGATAATGAATGTTTGAAAATTAGATCTTACTTTGATATGCTGTCAAGCTACAGATTTAAAATGTCACCATTTGTGTACATTGTAATTTGTTGAAATATTTGTCAGCTTTTAATTGATGATTGTCATTTCAGAATTTAAAAAATGATCATGAATGTCAATAATCATCAAATTTGTGTGTTTTTGGTTTTTTTTAAGGATCTTTGTTGAGCCTTTTTTTTTGTTCCCTTTTGAAAATCATAGCTCTATTGTCAGCTGCATGACAGTGATTGCTTTTTGCCATATATATGTATGCATATAGTTGTTTCTGTGATTCTGTTTATTTAGAATTACAAAATGTCAGCATACAGTGTTATCAGCTGCAGAATGTCTATAACTTTGATGGTCTGTATCTGTATATCAAAGAGAAATGGCAGCTTAATGCAATAGTTCTTGTGTGCACATTTAGCCACATACAGAAATAAGTCATTTTGAATTTTTACTCTTGTCATTCACTCTTTTTTTTGTTCATATTTATTTCAGTGTTTTTTAAATTAATACATGTACCAACTACTATAACTTTAGTTCTTTAAGTAATACATGTACCAACTACTATAACTTTAGTTCTTTAAGTAATACCAATGAAGACAACTTTTGTTATTAACCCATAAAGTGCCAAGTAAAGTTGTATAATGTCCAATTTCCTTAATATTTTAAATGTATATTTGTAATATGTGTACACTTATAAGTATAAAATAAATTGATGCAAACTTTTTCAAACTATAAAAAAAATAACATTTGTCCTAAATAAAATTTTTCTTTCTTTGTATTTACTTCCTCGCGTTAATTTTTTTTACATTATACATTGATTATTTTACAGAGGTTACTGACTGAATAACAAAGTTTCTAATTTAATGGGATTTGTACTCTTTGAAGTTTAACAGAGCTGTTTTGTGAATTCACTCATTAGACTAATTCTGCTGTACAACTTGTATAGTCTTAATGAGATGGCTGTTATGTTGCATGGAAATTACTGGATTTTTTTTGTATTAAGTACATGTAATGTATTCATTTAAATTTGGGTAGCTTTGGAAATTTTTCATGATGTTAATATAATGATGTCCTTACTAGATGAAATCCCATACTATATATTTTCGAACTTCAATTCATGTAAAACCTTACTGTAAATAAAATCTAAATGAATCCTTTTATCTGTATTTAAAAATTTGTTTTGTTGATTTAACTAAAACATTTTAATACTAAAAATCAACTGAAAGTGCTGTGTGAAGTTCACATTTTATTGTGCAGTTAACGCGATGATGCTTAGTCCTGTATTTTTCAGTGTTCTTAAACATTACTTATGCCTTCTAGTGTTTCTCCAAAAATATGATATGGCCCAATTTACATTTTGCTTTAAAGGTTGTTTAAGTGTATTTGTTTAAGGAGTCTTCTTTTTCATCTAAATCATTACCATTCCTTTATGTTCAAGAGTCACATTTAGATACTGATTGCTCTAAAAATAATTCTTATACCAGATTTTATTCTATATAAAATCATAAGATAAGCAAAGGATGGCAAATAGAATTTTTTTTTTAAATGTAAGTAAATGGAAATGAATTTTTATTTGCACATTTTGTTTTAATATGTAGCATTTAAAATGTATTTATTTTTGTTAGAATATTTTCCTTGCCGGACAAAAATTATTTTGTGACAATTCAGGCATGCATATGATGTAACAGCCATTCCCACTCTAAACTTAAAAGCTGAGAGAAAACTTGAACAAGCTGTAATTGAATTTCTTGACTTACAACAAGCTGTAATTGAATTTCTTGACTTACAACAACTGTAATTGAATTTCTTGACTTACTAAAAATAATAGCATTTAAATGGAAAAAACAACAACCTGTTTCATTTACTAATTGGTCAAAACAAGCTTTATGAAAAGCTGCTTTTGAAAATCAGTTGGTTATGGCAATCATAATAACTGCACCTATAAAATCCCAAAATGGGGTGTGCTGTGAGGAATATTTCACTCAAACTAACAACTTCATCTAACATGTCGGAATTCAACACTACATCCACAAAAGCCAAGTGTAAGGCCATGTAGGCACCAGAGGACATAGGTAACTGGCATTACTGAGGCTCAAACCTGTGGCATGCAGCAAACTAATCCTGCAAGAGCCAACCGTGAGTTAACGGTAATTGCATCACCTAATCTTTCAAGCTACAAACATTTTCTAAAATTTAGCATGATACATATAGTAATTTTTTTGGACATATAAAAAATCAAATGTACCTAATACAAAAGTGAATAAAACAAATAAACGAAACAAGTCAATATCAACATTTAATAATCATCCAGTGAATTCATGACATTTTAACTTGATGGAAGATTACCATCAAATAATTTTAAACTTCTTGGTCCACTGGAAATCAGTAAAGATCAATCACATTTAAATAATACAATGATGCAATGTTTATTATACATGAACAATGAAATACTGTCATACTGTCAAAGTATTGCTAGATTTTGCAACTTATATTATGTCATTTTCATTTTATATTTTCAAGAATATTGAGAAAAAAGTCACAAAAGTCAAAGCTTTTTACATGTGCAGTAGCATTTTTTAATCTCCATCATCATCTGCAATCTGTGGACTGTCTTCTTCATAATCATTATTTAATGTGATCCGAAATTCTTCATCATCATTTGAATCCTTAGTGGTCTTTTTCTTTGCACTGTCACCTTCATCGTTGCTGTCACTTACTTCTTCCACATCTTTGTCCTCACCTTCATCCTGTTCTACAACAGCAGGTGGTGCCACAGGTTTATGGGCTTTTTCTTTCTTTTTCTCTAATTTTTCCAATCGAAAAGCTAGTAAAACAATCAAAAACAAAATATAATTGTAAAATAAACAACCAGGAAGCATTAAGAAATAAGAATTAGATATCAGACTTTCAAGAAAAAAATGCCATAATTAGATAAATGTATAGAATAATGAACAAAGAGGAATGCCTTAAAAATATTATGCAGACCAGTTTATTGACATGCATCAATCAATGCAAGGGATGCTATTTTTTTTATCAACAACAATCTCAAATATTTCTTTCACTAGAGTGTAGGTTCCAAAAACATGACATTTATCAACCCCCCCCCTTCCCCACCATCTGTCATATTTTGACACACTTAACTCCCAAGTTAGTCTGACTTACCCTACCCTACCTGCCCCACCATCCTAAAAAATAAAATGACACAAGGCATTTCTATCTAATAAGTGCTGGGAGATGCTTCCAAGTCATAGAAATGTCTAAGAATAAAAAAACTTTTTTTTGTCTTTATTAGCTTTACTGTGTCCTATAAATAAATTTTATTATTCTATTTAATTACATAATCTTGTTATAGCACAGTTCATTATAGAATTTTGTGTTACTCTTAACTAATAAATGTTTAAAAAATATAGAAACTTTGAGCTAATGGGCTACCGTACATATTTATTATTTTTCAGGGTTAAAAAAGGAAACAAAGAAATTATTAGATAATGCAGCTGACAGTTTCAGCATTTTCTTTCATGGTTGTTTTGATGTGATGATCTATCCAAGTTTAGTCTAGCTTCTAACTGTTTCTTTATCATAAATAGTAAAACAAGACTTAAAATAAAAACCATTGCTCTGAACCATGACCTGCTAATTTGTAGATTGTGATTACACCATTTTTTTAACACATTAATAGCTCACTAATGGCATCCCTAATTTAATTCTAACTCACCTTCTTGACACTGTTGTAAGGGTTCAATGAACTGTTCAAACTCCATATCCTCCATTGCATTCAGAACATCTTGTGCTGTGATCGTTTTTCTTTGTTTTTTAAAGCAAAATTGTTGGAGCTGAAATAACAAAAAAATGGCAGGATTAAAATGAATTTTGACAAATGCTTATAATAAATAATGAAAATTAATTAGTGTGGTAATACTTTAGCATTTCATAAACAGAATTAAGAATTTTTAAACACCTACAAAAAAAAAAAGATATATGTAGTAAACTAGTTTTTTTAGTCCACTGGCAAAGATTAATTACTGTCAGTCGTGCTCATTATACCATTTGCTTTCAACAAATAAATCAAAGTGTCCAAATCCTAGTTCATAAATTTATTAACATCACTAATAATGATATGAATAATAAAATAAATTCTCCTCATATGGGTTGATATTTCCCCTTAAGTGATATTACAATGCTCAAACAGGCACAAACACCACCACTATATATGGACATAATTATCTTCTATTGCTGATAAATATTAGAGGAATATTTTGATCCGCTGAATGTTTAGACATATTTACTACAGAGTAAGTCAAATTGAAAACATTGTCCATAATAGTTTTGAAATGTTCATTTTGACTATGAATCAAATATTCAAATACATGTATATATTTATAGTAGTTGCCTTAATGTATCTGTATTAAATCAAAAGTAATCATGTGCATATCTAGGAATAGTTTTGATGTCAAAAATAAAATATATAAAATATTCGGAAAAAGTTTTTGTTTTTAAAATCTACACTTTAAACTAGATGAAGTGATTATAAAAAGAAATAGTCTTAGATATTAAATATCAATCAATATATATATTTTATAGTATTTTTGAAATGTACATTGACAAATAGACCTCATGAAAATATAATATTACCACAGAAAAATTGTCCTGAAACTGAAAATAGCCTGACTTTAATGGATGTTGTCACCAATGTTCCCTCTAAGCTGAGCGCACGAAAATCGCTCACACGTATTCAGGCGTCGCTCACTCCGACGAATGACATCGCTTAAATCGCTCACAAATTTTGGCCTTAAACAAAAATGTCGCTCAGAGACAAAATTTCTTGCTCACTTCATACCACACTTTAGAGGGAACATTGGTTGTCACTTAAATGAGGAAATAAGATAATAAATAAGTAAAATATAGATTTTTCACTTTTATTTATTATTCTAGTGTAATTAAAGTGGGACGGATGGCCGAGTGGTGTAGATACTCGACTGTCGATTGAGAGTCCTGGGTTCGATCCTCGGTGAGGCCCATAGAATTTTTCCAGGTGAAATTTGATGCAAAAAGTCATCCCACAAGTCCACCCAGCTTTAAATGGGTACCTGACTTAAGTTGGGGAAGTAAAGGCGGCTGGGCGTTGTGCTAACCACACAATCCCTCTTCATATGCCCAAGTTATAGAAACAGTTGAATTCTACACTTCATCTGCCCCAATGGCCCGTTAGGGTTAAGGAAATTTTATTTACTTACTACTAGTTAATTAAAGTAATTTATTTATTTGAGGCAAAAGTACAGAATGTAAGAATAAAGTAATTCTATTCAATTTAGTAAATTAGTACTGAAATAATTATTATAAGCCATGAAATTATGATGGGTTTTTTAAATCATAAAATGATAAATAAATTATCAAAAAAATTTTATAATGTTTATGAAAGAAAATTGTTGCAGAGTTTGCACAGATCAGGGATGAGATGTGAGTGTTGCCAGTCTTAGTCATATTTATAGAAAATGCTATATAATGATACTGTGTTAATTGAATTTAGTTACCGTAATCATTTACATGTATAACAAAGTGACTCCAAGTTTAAATATATATAACACTATTTATATATAAATTGTATATGTTGTTAGTATACAGACGCTTTCAAACTCAGTACAGTAGTATTTATAACAGAGGCACTTGGATTCCGTGTATAAGGTAATATTTATTATAAACACATGCAATATGGGCCAACATCAATTTCACTACGTACAGTAACATTAATAACAACTGATAATCTACTTGTGACCACTCTCGGCATCTAGAAATCTACTGTCCCTAATCTCTCGCCCTCCCACGCCCCGTTTCTTAAAACTTTTCATCAGGCTTAGTGCCCCACCCACTGGTCGTATTGGCTAATTAAAACCCATTAAAGGTTAGAGCCCTTTGCCACCTTTCTTGTGTTTGTTGATTTATCTGTTTGTCAAGAATGTCAGTTGACTCTCTCCACACTCTGGGAACAAAGGATAAGATATCATATGTCAAGTCCCTAACAGGGGTTGCTAGAAAATATAAAGACTCTACGCCCAAAGATTTAACCCTGAACTCTTGATTTAATCTCTCAAAGATTTACTTTATATATTATCCTATCTTCCGGACCTACATTCTAACCACTGTGTGAGAACCCTGTTCTCCACAACATTCATAAATTTTTCTCTAAGAGTTATGACCGGCAAGTGACAACACTCACACCTTATCTCTGATACAGTTAGTCTCTATATTTATAATAGTGAACTTCTGTCTATAATTTACAAACTATGTCTTGAACAGAAAGAAAGCCCATGACTGTTTTCCAGGATATCCTATTACTTTAGAATGTACAATTTGTGTATTATATTAACTTTAAACTATGCTTTTTTTTTAAATAGTTTGTATCAAGTATGCATACAATTTATTGAATTTTTTCCTTTTATCATATGTTTGTAGTTGTGTATATATAAAACTATCAGGATTTCCCTTTACCATTGGTTAATTTTTTAAGGTTTGAGATTCTATAGTATTTATATATTTTTCTTAAAGATTCTATTTTCTAAAGTATGTTATAATTCTGTGCGCATAAAATAATATTCAATAATATTTGTATATTTCTAAATTTAGGATTACAATTAAAAAATGTGCGTCTTACTCTTACTTCATGCTGAAAGATATGCTTACCCCCACTCCAGGTACCCTAGTTTTCTGAATAACAAAGCTATATATATATATATGTATATCAAAATCTTACCATGATGTGGCATACAAAACAAAGACACTGGCAGCTTTAGATATAGCCAGCCTGGCCTCTTTTGACACATTGACACCTTCTGGAATCTAAGAATTATATAGCAATATTAGTTATGATGACTTAGTTTTAATTATATTTTAAAATTTGACACCACACAATTTTATCAACCGTGAAACTAAGTGAAAATTTTTAAACAACTATGGTAGAAAGAGAAAAAGATTTTATTTTTGCCTCAGAAAATGCTTTCATTATATTGTTCACCCTGAAATAACTGGGGTTTGTGGGCTTGAGAAAATTTTGAAGAAAAATGAGGTGATGCCACTAAAACACAGATAACTTTTATAGTAATAATACAGTTACAAGTGCCTTTTTCATTTTTAAAAAATGAATTATTCTATCTTTGAAAGAATTAGTTATATGACTAATTATCAAACAAAAAATTATGATAATTTTTTTCTAATTTAGCTTTTCTCAACCCCCCATTTCATCTAAAATTTTAATCTGAAGGATATAAAAAGAGTCTATATGTATAGTATAAGTAATAAAGAGCATTAAATTTCCATTACAACATAATAAAAATTATTAATAGTGATAAAGATTTGATAAAGTTGTTATGATTTGGAATACTCAATTTTTTTCAAGGTCATCGTCAGAGATTTGTTTAACTTATGGACTTAATAAAAATAAACACAGTTGTTGAAGTTATATGAACTGGATACAATTTATACTTTCCTATTGTATAATCATTTTCACATCTTACATATTACAAACTAAAAAACAATAAATGCATACAAATTTAAGTTGGATTGAAAATTATGCTAATTTTTCTCTAAAGTAAGATACAGTTTTTTTTTCTGATATATTTAGAATAAGGTATAGAAATTTATCGCTGAAGGGAAAAGTAAAAAAATCTACATCCTAGTTTTAAACAATTTAGATTCATACTATTAAAGTCAGATGAAAAATTACTACTGTGACATACTTCTTTTATAATCCTTGAAACAACTGCATTTGGCAAATTAAGGTCTTCCGGCCTCTCAGCCATGGTGGGAGCATTCAGTCACTTGTTTATTAAAATTTACAACCCTGAAAACTCAAGTAAAGAAACTTATACATAATTATTACAAAAGTAAACACAAATTAAGGCATTCAGATTTGTTTAAGATAGATTTTCTACAATGCAGAATAAAAACCAAATGGCTATCGAGACAAAGAAAATGGCTGTTACTTTGACTACATGAAAACAGATATAGCTTGTCCTAGCCGAGGCTAGCCCTATTTACCTAAAGTGCTAAAGTTAAGGTTAAGTCGGCGAAGTCTGAATGAAAAATTGAAAATGGTTATTTAAAATTTAGTTTAATTATTTTATTCTCATATATTTTTGGACTAAGACTGGTTAAGGTAATAACTTAATAACTATCTCCCAAAGTGAATTAACACAAGTTGTCAAACAATCACACTGAATAACACAAACAATAATTATAGTCTACCTAATAAGCTTTCAGCCATGTCCGTTTACTTGGTCATCTTGGTCTTTAGTGACTCTTTACTTTAGTCATTTTATAATTTAGTATATTTAGATCAGTGCTCGATTTAAGAAAAAACCAGTACAGGGAATGAAAAAAACAAATTCCACAGAGCCGGGGATAAATGTCTATGATTTCATCCGCGGCAGGGATAGAATAGCTAAAGCAGAGCCAGAAATGAGTTCTCAGTGCCGTGGATATCCCCGTCAGTAAATTGAGCCCTGATTTAGATAAGCCAATAAGCTTATTTATAAACGATGGATCGATAATTACCTTCTTAGAATAATTCACTTTTCATAATCGTCGCTCAAAAAACAAAACAAAATACTAGTTTAACAAAATCCCTATTATAGTCTACACCTTTATCAGTGTGGTAACAATCAGATTTTCTGAACCATCAATTGCCTTTTCTGTCAAACAAGAATACCGTTGTTTGTATTATAAAATATCGGACAAGAAGCGGGAAAAAAACGATTTTTTTTGTTACTTTGACAAATGCAGGCACAGTGAAGTAAGCAATAAGAAAAAGACAAACTTAAAGACAAACCATAAATTTTTGTGAATAAAACAATTTTTTTCGTGAAACTATAATAATTAAAATAAATAACGCAGTGGCTACGGCACCAGCCAAAACTATTATACATGTATTAGCGTATGAAAGTCACTGACCTATAATCATCAAAAGTTGCAAATTAAAAAAATTATTTTTTTAAATATTTAAATATAGGGTTAGGATTAGGGTTAGGGAAAGGGTTAGGGAAAGGGATAGGGTTAGGGTGTGGAGCAATATCTATGGCTGGTACCCGGAAAAAAATAAGATTCTGTCTGGTCAGAACCGTAGCAATTTTAAGTGCGTTAAAAAAATAATTGTGCTATGTATGAATGTTTTTTTAATCACTGAACTATATAAGCAAAGATTTGTAAGCATGTGCAATTCAGAGGTGATCGTATCTTGAAATTTAGCGTCCGCGTCCGTCCATGGATTTCTATCAATGATCCGCGTCCGCAGAATCTTACAACATTGGTTTGCAGTCAGTCCGCGCGTCCGTATTGCTGAAATTATGCTGTTTAAATGACTTTAAATTTTTTATGGCAACGCTAAAGAAGATCCGCGTCAGTCCGCAACTTAACCATACGAAGCGTCCGTTGTCAGTCCGCGGATTCGAAAAGTCTGCGGATCTGCGTCCGCAAGCGGACGCGTCCGCTGTCCGCTCATCTCTGATGTACATTAGGGTTATGACTTTTTTGTAACCTCATATTTACATGTTTAGAAAATGTGACTTTTCATGAGTATTATGACACAAATAACCTTTTTCTGAAAATATTTGAAAACTCTTCCCCACCAAACCATCAAACGAATATTATATATTAATATATGTAACACAACACTGTAATGGAAAGTTACATAAGAACAACAAGTGCAATGCATGTAAGCATGAGTATAAAGATGTCCAAAATATGAAATGATAATAAAGGACAGCACAGGAAACATAAAAAAGTTTTATGCTTCATCATTAGTGAGAATAAAACAGTTATTTAGTGTTTTGAAGTTCACTACGTGGAACAATATCTTGCATTATTTGTATAGCTCTTTCTGCATAGCAGTTACTTCGTTCTATACCAGGTATTGCTTAATCTTCACAGACCCACTGCCCAAGAAGCATCTTTTTGCTATAGGTTATCTATGCAAAGCAGGGGCTAAATCTTTTCCTATTTTCCAGTCCCTTCGATCTGAAAACCATACTTCAGACCATGCATGTCCTCGCTATGAAAGCACACACAATTAAGTTCAAATTTCTCGTGTCTATTTTCCGAAATAGAATGAATGCCAGAAGTGGTAAATAGTGTAAGAGTCAACCAGTATTATAGTAAGAGTCAACTATTAATTGTGTAAGAGTCAAACAGTATTATTGTAAGAGTAAACCAGTAGTAGTGTAAGAGTCAACTAGTAATAGTGTAAGAGCCAACTAGTAATAGTGTAAGAGCCAACTAGTAATAGTGTAAGAGTCAACCAGTATTAGTGTAAGAGCCAACCAGTAATAGTGTAAGAGTAAACCAGTAGTAGTGTAAGAGTAAACCAGTAACAGTGTAAGAGGCAACCACTAACAGTGTAAGAGTCAACCAGTATTATCCTCCTTAGTTACGACTTAATGTCCCCCCCCCCAGCTCGTTGAATGTTGTCGTAAACTTATTCTGAAGTGCAGCCAACTTACCAGGATTGTACGGTGCAGTCTGGGTAACGGCAAATATGGCAGCTAAGGTCAACACAGTGAATTGAAACTGGCCAGCCACAGAAAAAATAAATATATACAATTAGGCAAAAGTAATTGTACTCTAATGTGTTTCTATTCTTTCTATCGTACTTTCTCTTATATATATATATATATATATATATATATATATATATATATATATATATATATAGATAGATAGATAGATAGATAGATAGATAGATAGATAGATAGATAGATAGATAGATAGATAGATATAGATATAGATATCTCTCCATCAACCCATCCATCCATCTATTCATCTATCCATCCATCACACCATCTATCTATCTATATCTATCTATCGTTCTCTCTAACATTCTCTCTATCAATCTATCTATCTATCAATCAATCTATCAATCCATCTATCTATACATTAGGTTAATTTATCTTTCATTCTACATAACAAGATAATCGAAGACGTCAGCTTAAAAAAATAAATAATAATAACATCAACAAATGTCCATTAGAAATGTCCACAATCTATAATACCTTACTATGTTGTTGCCTAGGTCAGCTCTCCAACATACAACAAAGCAGTTCCAGTAACAAGGATAGTATGTGTATATAACGTCAAACATTGGATGTCTGGCATATATATATTTGTTATATATATATAAACATATACAACTACAGTTTATCCGTTGTTACATTAAACAAGAAAACTGTAAAGCTGTACGTGACAGGGCTACAGGTATTGATTACTCTCATTTCATTGCACTAATTGGTATCAGCAATTGGCCTAAAGTTGCTGGACATTTAACTCAATGTTTCCCCACACACAGGAGTTTACAAGGGGCTATCAATTTACAGGCATAAGGTCTTTAATTTCCCGGCGCTTTGTTTTTCCCGGGATAAAATGTTTTTTTTGTGTGTGTATAATCCAGTGTTCCCGGGACATAAAGGACTAAAAAATATACTTTGTAACACAATACAAATAAATAGCTAAACATAAGTTATGTAGGCCTACTTGTAATGAAGCATGTTACAGTATTTTATTAAGTTATATGCAATCCTTGTATTGAGAGAGTCATTTATAATTTGTGTTTTAATGGGAAAATTTTTCACGCAACAAAATGACCCGTTTTATGAAAGACTGGAAATAATGGCACAACAAAATGACCCGTTTCATAAAAGACTTGAAATAATGGCACAACGAAATGACCCGTTTCATGAAAGACTGGCAGTAATGGCACAGCAAAATGACCCGTTTCATAAAAGACTGGAAATAATGGCACAACAAAATGATCCGTTTCATAAAAGACTGGAAATAATGGCACAACAAAATGACCCGTTTCATGAAAGACTGGAAATAATGTCAAAACAAATATGCGCATTTTCAGAGCATTTTCGAAAAATAAATGAAAATTTTGCAAGGTTTAAAATGCTGTTTTTTAGATACGTAATATTCAGTGCATTTTTTAGAGTATTTTCGAAAAAAAATGCTCTATTGTCCCCGTTTTGTCTGTCTGTCTGTCTGTCTGTCCGTCATCACCCTAGATCTCAACAACCATAAGTCCTAGACCCATGATGTATATATCATTTTGTAGGTCTTGGCCTGACATGTGTGCAGCAAAAGTTAATTTCTGCGATCTGACCTCTATGAGGGTTAGGAAAACGGGGCTTATAAAGTACCGTTTTTTACTATATAAGCTATATTAACAAAGGAGCGCCCTAGATCTCAGCAACCATAAGTCAACCCATGATGTATATATCATTTTGTAGGTCTTGGCCTGCCAAGTGTACATCAAAAGTTCATAGGAACCTCTGAGAAATGGGCTGTTAGGGCTCATATAGGGGTTTATATATTATATATAGTGGCCCCATTCTACACCTTGTACGTTCAATAACCCATTCATTTGGTGCGAAATATTGCACCACGTAGTTTCACCAAGATTTATTAAGAAACTCATCAAATGAAGCAAGCTTGTGTTCTGAGTTTAATTGAAAGTATCAGAGCTATGCAACAATTGATATGAGTTTTCGGAACGAGTAAATGACTACAATTTCTGAATGTTTTCAATTATGAGTCCTATTTCAGTAACCACAAACCACTTGTAGTTAGATTTAAGAGAAAATAATTTTTTTTTTCAAATATAAAGAAACTTCTTTATAATATTTTTTTTTACAGATATATGCATTACACAATTGAATTTATAAACATTTCCAAAATTTACAAATATTTACTGAAAGCTAACATAACACGAAAATGCGCTAACACGTCTGTGTCCAGAATGGAACAGGCTTAATTGCTTGTTTTAACTATTGAGAAAAATCGAATTGATTTTTGATTTATAAGAATCAACAAAGGACATAATTTTTTTTTTAAATTACTATAGATGACTATTTTTTTTAAATGGTAGATTTATCGATTTAACTAGTTCTTATCTTAGACATAACGGATGTTAATAATCAATAAATGAAGATGCGTAAAAGAAACTACTTATGTATCAACACAATGAAGTCGAGATGTACGAGCGTGCTGTGGAGTTCTCGGGGGTAGGTCAAGGTCTGCCGATCGTGACGTTTAATTTATTGACACATCATTTAATAAAATAACAACACTTTTCTTCTCTCACCCCCGCCTTCCTCCTTCTCTCAAAATCAATGCATATCCTCCATCGTGTAGGATGATGAGGTGTGGGGCGGGGGCGGGGGGAGAGGGAGCGGTCAAGCTTTGGGCTGTTGACCTGAGGGAGCCCAAAATGATCTCCAGTGAGAATTTCCCAGGTCATGCTGAAAGTTTCTCCCACATACCCCCTCCCCCCAACCCCCTCCCCCCCCCCACCACCAGGTCTACCGTGGTGCTTTCCGGGGCTTTCACACCCTCGACTTTGATGTACGAAAGGACACCACAACAACTGATCCAAAGGGGACGTAAATGATCAACATTTCATGGGCTTTAAAACAATCGGGGACCATTTCACCCGGGAAACGATCCTTCTACGTATATATTTATCGCTGATCTATCTATCTATCTATCTATATATCTGTCTATCTATCAATATCACTACAAACCATCTATCTATTACATATATATCTCTTATCTCTTTCTCCCTCTCTATCTATCTATATATGTCCCTATCTATCTATCTATATATATCCCAATATCTATCTATCTATATACCTATCTATCTATTTGAACTTCAAAAACAGTTTTCACAAGTTTAAATCTCTATCGAGATAACTGACCTTCAAGTAGCCCCTACCTCTCTAGCGCTCTCCCATCGAGCTCTCTCTCTCCTCTCTCTCTCTCTCTCTCTTTCTCTCTTTCTTCTCTCTCTCTCTCTCTCTCTCTCTCTCTCTCTCCTTCGATCTCCCTACTTCCGTCTTTCTCCCTTCTCTCTCTCCTTCGCGCTCTCTCTCTTTCTCTCTTTCTTCTCCCTCTCTCTCTCTTTTTATTTCTCCGTCCCTCTCTCCATCTCCTCTCTCTCCTCCCCTCTCCCTCTTCTCCCCTCTCTCTCCTTCCCTCCTTCCTCTCACTTTCTCCCCCTCTCTCTATTTCTCCATCACCCTCCCCCTTCCTTTCCCTCTCTCTTCCTCCTTCCTCTCTTCTCTCTCTCTCTCTCTCTCTCCTGCTTGGATAAAACAACAAACGCTCGGTTTTTCTTTTACATCCGTATATTAAAAGTGTACAACAACAAGTGGCAATGTAATGTAATGTTATACAATGTAATGTAATGTAATGGTATACACGCAAATTGGTTTCATTATTGTCGTCAGTACGTCCCGCCGGATGGCGTTCATTATCTCAGTCGTCTGAGTCTCTATTCAGCAAAGAGCTGCCCAAATGACAATGGATAACTAATCGACCGCCAAAATACTGCCCCGACCTCCAAATAGGCCGCCATTGAACAAAATTATCTAAATCACACTTTCTGTGCTCTATAAGGGAATAAAGCGTTAATTGGCATGCACCGTTAACTATATTATGAAAAATAGAATTGTATTTCAGTAGTCCGTGCAACGGAATATACATCATACAGAAAACGCATTGATATTTTTAAAAGTCCTCTAATAATAACTTCAGGGGTGGACTGGGCCGCCGGGACACTGGGAAGATTCCCGGTGGGCCGCCAGGACCGGTGATATAATAATTTAATCAATTTAGTACAAATTATACAGGTTTTTTTTACAAAAAATTGCGGCATCGGTTAACCGGTTTTTAGTTTCGGTTAACCGGTTTGTAAATTAACTGAAAAAGAGCAATGCATCCTTAGTTACCTACAGTGCTCCGTACAGCCAGCGGCCGCCATGTTAGATAAGAATTTACATCTTCCATTCTACTTCCGGCGTCTTCCACTGAGTTTGTTTTGATAAAATTTCTTTTAAATTTGTTAGTTAATAATAATTAATATTAATTAAATAAAATATGTTACGGTTATGAGTGATATAAATCCAAAACGTAAATGTAAAGGTGGTGCGGAGAAAGTAAGAGATAAGAAACTAAAGATTTTTAGTAAAGATGGAGCTAAATGCCGAAATCTAGTCGATTTATTTAAAGCTACTCCAATTCAAACTAAAGACACCGGCTCTCAACAAACACTTTCTGCAAGTAAACAACCCGACACAAATCGAAACGATGACAACAATCAGCATTCGGTCCAATCAGTCGTGCCAACAAACTTGATTCCCACTTTACATTTAGAAAATGTTACGGAGCCGTCGGAGTTAACTGACAATACAACGCTGGCAGTGGCAGATTTAAATGCCGAAAATGATAGTTCAGAAAGAGTGACAGAAACTTCAGTTATCGATAATAAAAACACCAGTTACTATTTCAAACGTCCTCGACAGAATACTTTATAATCGTTTTTTAAATTTCACCCGATACAACCTAGTGGGAGTGAAACTGATCTACCATTTACAAATGCGTATCGGGTATTTTTCAGAAGCAATGGTATCAATAGGAATTGGGTGTCATACTGTAAAGAATCTAAAGCATTGTTATGCACAGTATGCTTAGCATATGGCAAGACTGACGATATGAACTCATTCACAACGGGAATGAATTCCTGGAAACGTGCATCAAAGAATAGAGGAACATGAAAACAGCAAATATCACGAGAAGTGTGTGGAAGCTTATATAATGTATGTAAGTGAAAGAGACATTGATAGCATTTTATTCTCTCAGCAAAGTAAACGAAGGTACCAAGAAGTTCAAGAAAAGAGACAAGTGCTGGAAAGAGTAATTGAGATTCTGAAAATGATTGGAAAACGTGGTCTTAGTTATCGGTCAAAAAATGATGCTGTCTATACATTAAACGACGATACAATCGATCATGGAAATTTCTGGAAATATTATTACTCTCTTCGACAAAATTTGACCCAATAATTAAAAAAACATCTTGATACAGTTATTGGGAGAAGTAATGATAGACGACATGCATCTAATTTGGCGAATAAGGGGAGAGGAAATTTGATTACCCTCATATCGAAGACGACATTGAATTATATCATTGATGCAATGACAAAAATAATAAAGAAAACCATTTCGGAGGAAATTAAATCTGCCGGTATGTTTTCCGTTCAATTGGATACAACTCAGGATGTAAGTGTGAAGGACCAATGTTCAATAATTATAAGATATGTAACAGATAAAATTCATGTGCTATTGATATGCGTTGCAAACTGTACATCTTCTACTGGAAAAGGTATGTTTGAATTATTTCAAGAGAAGCTCATTGAATGTAACATAAATATTGAATATTGTGTCGGCAATGCTACAGATGGGGCAGCTAATATGCAAGGACAATACAATGGGTTTACGAAATGGCTGAGTGACGTTACACCTCATCAAATTCATGTATGGTGCTACGCACATGTATTGAATCTTGTTCTCAGTGATACCACTCAAACCACAGCCTCTTCAATTAGCCTATTTCAACTGCTTAACGCATGTGCGGTGTTCTTTAGAGAATCGTATAAAAGAATGGATGTTTGGGTTGATCACCAACAGAAATCTAGACACCAAAAATTAAATGTTATTGATGAAACGCGATGGTGGGCCAAAGAAAGTGCGTTAAAAAAGTATTTGGAAATTTTGATGATCCAAACTCATCATTGTTCATTGAATTGATTTATACGTTACAAGAACTAGCAGCATCGGACGCATTCAATGCAAAAATCCGGGATACAGCTCAAACTTTACAAGATAAGTTTATTAAGTTTGAAACGGTTGTCACTGCAAAACTATGCCTAAGAATATTCCAGCACACAGGATCGCTTTCTAATTATTTACAAACCGCCGGAATGGATGCACTGCAAGCATACCGTAATGTAGACTGTACTGTTAAGTTGTTAAAAAATATTTCAAGAGATTTCGATGGTGTTCTCGACAGTGCAAAACGATTTGTGTCCTGGGCTAATAACAAGTTGGAAGAAGAAAATGTTGAAATTACCATTGAGGAAAATTTTGTAGAGAAACGTTTACATAAACCAAAAGTGATGTCTGATGAGAGAAAAACGCACGAAGTAGTAGGAAATAATGCAGCGGACAGATATCGCATTAAAGTTCATAAGTGCATCATGGACAAATTGTAAAAACTATTGAAAAGCGATTTGAAAGTCACGATTCCTTGTTCGCAGATATTGCCTGTCTTGATCCACAGAACTTTGAAGATATTAAACAACAAGGTTTGGCTACATCAGCGATACAGCGCCTTAGTAGTATTCTCGTTAAATTCGATGAAAGCGCCACAGCGACTAATCTCAGAGAAGAGCTAACTGACTTTGCGCAGAAATGGGACAAATTTAAAAATTCTGTCACCGACGAATACCTTCTCCAAATGTTCGATGATTCAGTAGAGGACAGCGTCAGTGAAAGTGAAGATTCGCCACATGAACACTGGGACGACCAAGTTGTGGATAAAAGTGAGGAACTTCGAAAATGTAAATTTTGCAAAAAATGTCCTGTTTGCTGCTTTTCTGTACTACATAAATACAGTTTCTATGGGCAAACATACAAGCATCTCTTTAGTGCATATAAACTTTTATTGACTCTGTCGTCTACCCAAGTAGCTTGTGAGAGATCTTTCTCTAAATTGAAATACATTAAGAATCGCTTGCGAAGCTCATTGTCATCTACACACCTTGAAGCTTTTATGCTTATGTCAACAGAAACCGATGTTTTAAGTGAACTGAATAATGACACAATTATAGATCATGTAGCCGAAATGGCACCCGGCTTAAAGAAGTTGCTAATACTATAAACACCAATAACACCATCACAGTGAGTCCGAATAAATTGATTTATAACTTGAGTTGACGCATTCTTAATATTTTATATATAATTATAAATTATATATGCGATTTATCGTTTTTTTGTTATTGCATAATGTAATTTGTAAAGTGACCCATGACTTTGGAGGTCACTGGCCCTCGGGTATGGATGAAAAAATGCACAAAGAAAATAAAAGTCATGAAGTTAGGGCCGCTTTTTGTTTTTTTCCCGGGCCGCTTGAACTCCCCAGTCCACCCCTGAATAACTTCAAAATATTCCTCTATTTGCGTTATTATTATTTTAATGCTGGAGCAACTAAATGTACAATACTCAAATATGGCGGCTTTAGGAAAAAAATTGTTTTAAATTTACGTTGCGCACACATTCTGTATAATTTGTATTATATGGTCCGTGACGCGCCGTACTTTCATTTTTTTTATTCACCGTTAAGGGGCAATAACTATAGAAAATTACCCTCACACGATGGAAATTTGGATTATCTTTCTTTTATAAACTGCCAGTACTACTAGTACCACAAGACAGATGGTCTGGCCAAGAGAACAGTCATTTATTGTTTTTGTTTTTTTTAAACGCATGGAAAGATTACATGTAACTGTCGTAAGGTAAAACCGAGTACAGGCCGAATTGAAAAACTTAATGGGCTATTCATGTCAAGTCTAGCCCCGTAACAAGGCAATGGGGGTGTGAGGGCCACCATGACTTAAACAGCCACACTCGCACCCCACCCCTTCCGGGCCACACACTCCCACATAGAATATATGACAACTTTTAACATGGGACACACAACTGACATATATAATATATAACAACTTTTAACATGGGACACACAACTGACATATAGAATATATAACAACTTTTAACAACAGACACACAACTGACACATAGAATATATAACAACTTTTAACATGGGACACACAACTGACATATAGAATATATGACAACTTTTAACATGGGACACACAACTGACATATAGAATATATGACAACTTTTAACATGGGACACACAACTGACACATAGAATATATAACTTTGTATACACATTCACTACACATAAAAGCAAACACACACACATACACACATACACATATACACACACAAACCATCCATCCACACGCAAACATACATAAATACATGCATACATACAAACTTACATACATACATACATAGGCCTACATACATACATACATACATACATACATACACACACACATACATACACACATACACCAGTATGCAGATATAAATACAAATCTGCACACGCATAGAGATATCAGCCTACTCTGCACCCCCTCCCCCTTCCCCCCCCCCCCACTACATAAATAGAGGCTAGTATCCTATAGCACAATGAATACTGTTTTATTTTCGCCACCCAGAAAAAGAAAGACAATCGATGCGTCAACAGCTTCATAAATGGATTGTTTCCCTTTCACTACAGATAAACAAGGTTTTAGATTTGTCGCTAAAAGAGAAAAAGGGGTTTCAACTCTGTACATGTAGATTATTTTCCATTCAATATTTTAAAATGAAATGATTTCATCAACCCACCTACGTTTCTTAAATGTATAACATATTAAGAACCCGTGCACTAGGGAATCGAACCCATAACATACACCATAGCTGATCAGGTTCAAAACATGATCGCCAACAGGTCATTGACATGAGCTCCGTTGCATACATTCGATTGGATGTGAGTTACTGTCCTTTTTATGGTGGTGCGTAGATTTATTTATTGCTACAAATCGTATACACATTACACATTAATGTTGTATTTGATGTTCCCTTTTTTGTGTGTGTATGTTGCATTTGATGTTCCCTTTTGTGTGTGTGAACTGATTAGTGGTTCTTGGAGATAGGTGCAGTTGAGTGCGGACGGTGCTTGTGTTCTCTGTTGATGTATACAACTAAGTCCTTGTGTTCTCTGTTGACGTATACAACTAAGTCCTTGTGTTCTCTGTTGACGTATACAACTAAGTCCTTGTGTTCTCTGTTGATGTATACAGCTAAGTCCTTGTGTTCTCTGTTGATGTATGCAAATAAGTGCTTGTGTTTGTTCTATGTTGACGTATACAACTAAGTGATTGTGTTCTCTGTTGATGTATACAACTAAGTCCTTGTGTTCTCTGTTGACGTATACAACTAAGTGATTGTGCTCTCTGTTGATGTATACAACTAAGTCCTTGTGTTCTCTGTTGATGTATACAACTAAGTCCTTGTATTCTCTGTTGATGTATACAACTAAATCCTTGCGTTCTCTGTTGATGTATACAACTAAGTGCTTTTGCTCTCGTTTGATGTATACAGCTAATGGCCAATGTTCTCTGTTGATGTATACAACTAAGTAATTGTGTTCTCTGTTTATGTATACAGTTGAAGGGCTTGTTAACAGTTGTTTGATGCCACAGGGTCTGTAATCATAAATGCTATCCTGCGCTATTTAAAGGATTATTACAATTTATTTATTTTTTTCAAAAAAAAAAGTTCAAAATATGTTGATCTATTAAAACGAGTCTCGTTGTGCGGGCAGACGACAACAAGGTTCAGGTTGGGCCTAGAAGCAAACGATCATTTCCCATTCCATTCCCTCCCTCCCCTCTAATCCCTACCCCCCACGGGACACAGGGACGTGCTAATCACAATGACTAAATCTTTTTTTTTCATGCACACTGACTTGTCAACATTAATGTATTAAAACGAAAATTCAAAGTAAGACAGTGTTTCCCAACATGTCATACTAACGGGGGGGGGGGGGGCGAATCAAAGAATTTATTTATAAATCAAACAGAAAGCCGCTTCACTATTTTAAAAAACAAATTCCTCAGCCAACAACTGAAATTTTAAAAAAATGCCGCCAGTTTTGTTATTTGCCTGTTTAATGGTGCAGCACCTAAATACGTGGGGCGGATAGCCGAGTGGTGTAGACCTGAGAGTCCTGGGTTCGATCTTCGGTGAGAACCTTAGGACTTTTTTCCAGTTGAATTGTGTTTTAAACATGTCCCAGAAGTCCACCTAGCTTTACATGAGTACCTGACATAAGCAGGGTACCTGACTTTAAGCTGGGGAAGTAAAGGCGGCTGGGTGTTGTGCTAAACACACACAATCCCTTCATATGCCACCTGAGGTATAAAGAAACAGATGACCCGTTAGGGCTAAGGGAACTTAACTTTACTTTGAAATATCGATACACCCATTGAATAATACACAGCATGGCGTCTTTCTGACAAATCCCTTTAAATAGACGACGCGCATTTCTACTTTACTAGCTGTACCCTGTAAAACCTTTGCATAGAATTTGCATCCCCTTAGACTTGATCGGTAGGCTATTTTATTTTTTTGGTTTCGGACAGATCCGATTTTTTTCAAGATTGTATTTTTAAACTGGAATACTGTTGAATTAATTCTTTACTTTAGATTTAACGCAGAAGATGGGGGACAGTGGGGGGTAAAGCGTTCGACTGTCGACCTGAGGGTCCGTGTGGTTCCATCTCCGGAGAGGACCGATCAGAGCCGTCCCCAGGCAATTTGGCGCCCTAGGCAGTCATCTATTAGGACGCCCGCCACTTCTTTTGAAAGTTTTTTTTTCTAAAATTTGGCGCCCCTAGCAATTTGGCGCCCTAGGCAGCTGCCTATGTCGCCTATGCCCAGAGCCGGCCCTGGGACCGATGGGTGTTTCAGGTCACGGTGCATCCATGGCCATCGCACAATCAGCTCGGGTGTAGAGGGGGGCAAAAAAAAGACCACCATAATAAAAAAAAACAGTCCCGTTAGCGGTGTACTGGATCTATGAGATTGCACACACAATTATTGGTCATTTGAAACATGTACACATGATCACACATTGATTTAAATTTAAATGAAAGAAGAAAACACAGACAAGAGTTTTTATTTTTTTTTTAAATTTTTATTGCATTACTTTAAATCAAGAATGTTCAGAGAACATTTGAGAAGAATGATTCACTCCTGGTCACCATAGCGTGCCTCGGCATTGGTAGTTGATCGATTGGTCGGGTGTGATGGTGCATTTACACCTGTCGTGTACCACACCGTTTATCTGATACCTGAAGACCTCATTCCGTCCACGACATACGCCGTAATAATCCTGACATCCTGAAAGTAGGTAAACGGGGGGGGGGGAGGAGTGGAAACTTTTTTTATAGATTAATATTATATTGTGCACTATGTCTTTTAGACTATGGGGTGCTCAAACACTGCGTACCTAAGAACTCTTACAATCTGTTTTGCGTCGTGTGTTTGTGTGTGTTTATGTGTGTTTGTGTTTGTGTGTATGTGTGTTTGTGTGTATGTGTTTGTGTTTGTGTGTGTTTGTGTTTGTGTGTGTGTGTGTTTGTGTGTGTGTGATTGTGTTTTTGTTTGTGTGTGTTTGTGTTTGTGTGTGTTTGTGTGTGTGTTTGTGTGTGTGTAATTGTGTTTGTGTTTGTGTGTGTTTGTGTTTGTGTGTGTTTGTGTTTGTGTGTGTGTGTTTGTGTGTGTGTGTTTGTGTGTGTGTGTTTGTGTGTGTGTGTGTTTGTGTGTGTGTTTGTGTGTGTATTTGTGTATTTGTGTGTGTGTGTTTGTGTGTGTGTAATTGTGTTTTTGTTTGTGTGTGTTTGTGTGAGTTTGTGTTTGTGTTGTTTGTGTTGTTTGTGTTTGTGTTTTTGTTTGTGTGTGCTTGTGTTTGTGTTTTTGTTTGTGTGTGTTTGTGTGAGTTTGTGTTTGTTGGTGTTTGTGTTTGTGTTTTTGTTTGTGTGTTTGTGTGTCTGTTTGTGTGTGTGTGTTTGTGTGTGTTTGTGTGTGTTTGTGTGTGTATTTATGTGTTTGTGTTTGTGTGAGTTTGTGTTTGTGTTTTGTGTGCGTGTGTTTGTGTGTGTTTGTATGTGTGTGTTTGTTTGTGTGTGTTTTTGTGAGTTTGTGTTTGTTTGTATTTGTGTTTTTGTTTGTGTGTTGTGTGTGTGCTTGTGTTAGTGTGTTTGTGTTTGTGTGCGTTTGTGTTTATGTGTGTTTGTGTGTGATTGTGTGTGTGTATGTGCAGGGCCGCGCCGTACATGGCGACAGAATCTTCTCCCTTGAAAACAGAATTTTTAGTAAAAGATGTCATAAGGTTCTTTAAGTAAAAGTAACTGTAAGAACAACCCATTTCATTTACTGGACAGTAGTGGCTAGTTCATCTATACGATTGATTGATCTGGTTTGATTGATTTGAATGTTGTTTTGGACTTAATGCTAATTACGAAGGTCAGTCAGTATTGAGAGAGAGAGAGAGAGAGAGAGAGAGAGAGAGAGAGAGAGAGAATGCTTACAATGAGATGAAATTATGATATCTTCTGTAAAAAGAATACATTCGAAAACCTAGCTCAAGTGATGTTTGTATGATCAGGCCGTTAGAATAATAATAATAGCAAAAATCAATCTTTATTTAATGTGGAATGTGGCCCTAGGCTGGATATGACATGAATGCATGCGTGGCCTATATATCTTTTGTTATATATGACATGCCGTGCGTTTATAGAGCCCTTACCTATACATCTTTTGTTATATATGACATGCTCTTCATTTATAGAGCTCTGGACTATATATCTTTTGCTATATATGACATGCCATGCGTTTATAGAGCTCTGGACTATATATCTTTTGTTATATCTGACATGCCGTGCGTTTATAGAGCTCTGGACTATATATCTTTTGTTATATATGACATGCTTTGCGTTTATAGAGCCCTGACCTATACATCTTTTGTTATATATGACATGCCGTGCGTTTATAGAGCTCTGGCCTATATATCTTTTGTTATATCTGACATGCCGTGCGTTTATAGAGCTCTGGACTATATATCTTTTGTTATATATGACATGCCTTTCATTTATAGAGCCCTGACCTATACATCTTTTGTTATATCTGACATGCTATTCAACCGCAATGGGCCGGATTTCTTCAGGAGTTATCAAGACATAAGATATAAATATGTCAATCGAACTTGACGTCACACAAACAGTAGAATAGATCAACGTGTTCGCGCAAAAAAAGACAACAACTGCAGTGGTAACAGCAGAAAGACTTACTTCTCTGAACGGGTTTGACGGTGTACTCAGTGTACCCGTTCCTCTCATTTTTAGAACACCTGTACGTACTGCAATCCTTTTCTAATGTGCTGCCAACTTGGAGACATCTTCCGTCAAGCGAGCAACCTGAAGACGCAAGCAACCGTTGATGATCATGGGGGGTCGGGGGGGGGGGGTTGGGGGGTGAGCTATCCTGTTTAAAATTCTAAAACGCAATGTAAAATATAAACTTAAATTGAAGAAATACAAAACATCTCTTTACCCTATAAAATCTTTTTTTTAATCTCCAATTTTGTAAATGCTTTAGAAATCTATTTTTGGAATTATATTTTCCTAGTACAGCTATTAATGCTGACTCGCCATTTTAATGACGTCATTGTTGTCTAATTTCTTGATACTCTCCAATTTCTAAATACGTTGTAGAGATAAAGGTATATTTTGATGTGTGTATAATGCTGCTAGTAGTTTCATGGAATGCGAAAGGAAAAGATATATATTTAGTAGTTATATATGATAAAATAGGCAAACCGCAGCCTAGAGACCAAATAAACCGCTTTCGCTATTTCATATCTAATTAAATTAGATTAAGATCTCTTTTTTATTTTTTAAATACTCCATCCATCAGCACTTGGCCGGCACTTCTGTCAAATTTTAGAACACATTGTGGCCCCTCGTTTCAAAAGGTTTACCGATCCACGGCCAAGGTTCTTTGAATATCTGAACTATTCCATGAGCATTTGTGTTTCAACTTGACGCTTTATCTAATACATAATCGGCTAACCTAGGTGTACGTTCGACCGTGTGTATAACTATAAAAATAGTCTGGGGAATTCCAAAATAAGTAGTAGTGCGCAAATTATGTAAAGTTGTAAAGATGGTCAAAGGGATACAACTCAATTATAAGGAGTCGACAAATCATTGTATTAGTTAACTCGCTTGTTGTTTTTTTTAATTTGTTGTAGATTTCTTCTATATCGCAGGTGGCAGCCAGCGTCAGCAGGCTTTTCAACTAGTGTTACATATTATGATAACAGACATCAATTATGAAGTTATACAAGAGAATCGTATTATTATTATTTTTTTACTAACCTTCTTCAACCAACTTGGCGTTCCCTTTGACACATTTGTACTTAATACAATCTCCATTCCTAGGAATTTTAAAGATTTCTCCGTTTCTAGCAACTGTTCCATCTCTAGAAATGCAGTCATCTGTAGAGAAAAGAAAAGAGAGAATATGATCAGAATTTGATGCCGTCAACGATAACTGATCGATCGGTAATTATTGCTGTTTAGTACAATGTATTCATGAATATATTAGAATAGTTAACAATTTAGTCAAAAATATATTAGAAAAGTTAACATTGTAGTCATAAATATATTAGAAAAGTTAACATTGTAGTCATAAATATATTAGAAAAATTAACAATGTATTCATGAATATATTAGAATAGTTAACATTGTAGCCATGAATATATTAGAATAGTAAACAATGTAGTCATGAATATATTAGAATAGTTAACATTGTAGTCATGAATATATTAGAATAGTTAACATTGTAGTCATGAATATATTAGAAAAGTTAACATTGTAGTCATGAATATATTAGAAAAGTTAACCATGTAGTCATGAATATATTAGAAAAGTTAACATTGGAGTCAGGGACGTACTGGCCTAAGACGACGAGATAACCAGATGACCATCCGTCGTGGGTTGTTATGGGATATTAGTAAAGAAATGATTAATCCATAAATAAAGTTTAATTAATAAAAAAAAATGTTTAGTCAGTGAAAAGTTTATTAACTGCGGTCAAGTGTGAAAAGTAAAACATTATTGATGTTATTTATTATAAAAAATGTAACCTTTTAACTTGACTCTTTATTAATGCTCTAGCTTTATACTTTTGGGGCCTTTCTTAACACCACCCGTCATAGGCCTTTATATACTGCACTGATTTCAGTGACTGACTGATTTAAAAAAAAAGGTTGTTAACGATGCAGTGATCGACAACAACATATCAATTAAGTGAATCATTGTTTACAAGTTAATTGAGCATCAAGTGTCGTGCCTAAACACACTGGCAGATAAGTTAAGTGAATCATTGTTTACAAGTTAATTGAGCATCAAGTGTCCTGCCAAAAACACACTGGTAGTGGTAGATCAATTAAGTGAATCGTTGTTTACAAGTTAATTGAGCATCAAGTGCTGTGCCAACACACACTGGTAGATCAGTTAAGTAAATCGTTGTTTACAAGTTAATTGAGCATCAAGTGTCGTGCCAAAAACACACTGGTAGTGGTAGATCAATTAAGTGAATCGTTGTTTACAAGTTAATTGAGCATCAAGTGTCGTGCCAACACACACTGGTAGATCAATTAAGTGAATCATTGTTTACAAGTTAATTGAGCATCAAGTGTCGTGCCAAAAACACACTGGTAGTGGTAGATCAATTAAGTGAATCATTGTTTACAAGTTAATGGAGCAGTTTTCATCGTTCTAATATTCTAAGGCATCCATTATGTTTGCAGATACATTTCAATGTCGGAACCAGGGACGAGGCGTGAGTGTTGCCGGACATAGTCATATTTATGAAAAATGTTATATAATGGTTTTGTGTTTATTGAATATAGTTAGCATAAACATTCATAATATAATGTCTACAAGTTTAAATATACATGTAACTTTCATATATATATATATATATATATATATATATATATATATATATATATATATTAGGGTGGCCCAAAATAACTTTTGTCAAATTTGTTTGGAGCATTTTGTTTTTTGTGTTTCCTTTGACACCAAAACAGCACAGAGAAAAATTTCATGAATATATGACTTTATTTAGTACTGCCTCATCGACACTGAAATTTGAAATCATTTTGAATGAATTTTGAATGTGAGTAGGTATACACAAAGCACACAGAAAATGCTAGAAGATTCTGGAAATTCTTAGAAAAATCTACATAATTCTAGAAGGTTCTGGAAGATTATATGAAATCTCTAGAAGGTTCTAGAAGCTTCTAGATAAACAAGGAATACTTGACAGGCTTCCGGGAAATTCTAGAAAACTCTAGAAGTTTTGATTTTCAAACAAATAGCCAGCTTCACCAGTGCATTTCAATTTAGTTATAAAAATCAAGTGTTATAAGATCAAATGTTGCGGCTATATAAATATTATTCATTTAGTTACGACTACTAGGTCGAAAAATGTTGTTCATTTAACCGGTATATAAGTTGACACAACTCCTGTTTATTGAGCTAGGTACTTCCCCTAATTTATACTACTGACCAATGGTATATTTACATACACGCCCGTCTGGTTGACATTCGGTAGAATTTTTTCATGAGGACATACTAATGTCCATTGAGCTAGGTACTTCCCCTAATTGAGCCTACTGGCCAATGGTATGTTTACAAACACAGCCGTCTGGCAGTTAGTTGGTACAATTTTTTTCATGACCTATTTCTTTGCTTGTATACTATCCAGCGGACATACCAATGTTTATTGAGCTAGATACTTCCCCTAATTGAGCCTACGGGCCAATGGTATGTTTACAAACACAGCCGTCTGGCAGTTAGTTGGTACAATTTTTTTCATGACCTATTTCTTTCTTGTATACTATCCAGCGGACATACCAATGTTTATTGAGCTAGATACTTCCCCTAATTGAGCCTACTGGCTAATGTTATGTTTACAAACACAACCGTCTTCAATAAGACATTTGGGGGTAGTACAACTGGACCGGATGTGCTGCTATTCAAGCGTTTAAGACGTTTTGGCCAAAAATAAGACAGGCAGAATTTAGTATATGCTTGGGGTGCGTTATCGTGTTCCAGGAGCTTATCACCATGCAAAAATAATCTACATCATAAAGATTTATCTCTTCCGTTCTCAATTCAAGCTGACTAAGCTTGAAGACAGATCAATTGCAGAATTTGGTATCTTTGCATCCATGGTTTACATTAAAGCTTGCATTCTAGCAGACGCACCTCTGAATGATCCGGATTTCATCAAGCTTCTTATTGATTATAAGAATATTTCTCCCTTCATTTCTCAGATTGCATTGAAAACGATTGGCCGACATCTCTGGTACTAATGCAGAACTCATTCCTCTGGTTCTCTTTTCTCAACGTGTCTCAGTGGATGAGAAAAACAGCCTTACTGTTTGCTTGAGGCAATTCATGGAGAAATGTTCTGATGAGCAGAAAGAAGAAAGGTGCATCCACAGGACAAATGATTCTTCAGCACTTCATATTGTGACATTAAAGGATTTGTGACCACGTCATCGGTGCTCTTCTTTAATGCTCTTCTGCTTCCCACTAATTTTCTCATGACTGATGCTTCCACCTGCAACAAACTCCATCCTTACAGAAGGCAACAGCAGTGGTCTCTTCCTTGAAAGTTGTCAATGACTGTGCCGAGCGGGGAATTGCACTGGAGTCATCATTCAACTCATATATATAAATATATATATATATATATATATATATATATATATATATATATATATATATATGTGTCTGTGTGTGCGTGTGTCCGTGTGTGTGTGTGTGTGTCTGAGTGTGTGTGTGTCTGTGTGTGTGTGTGTGTTGTGTGTGTTGTGTGTGTGTGTTTGTGTGCGTGTGTGTGTGTGTGTGTGTGTGTGTGGAGAAAGAGTATAGTCAGAGTTGCGAATTACTCCAAATACTGTACCGAATTACTTCGTCGGAGGTGCCAAATAATGTTGCGAGGTTCTTTTATAAACTTGTAGTAGATGTTCCTAACAACAGTGAGCAACATTAAAATACTAAGTCGACTACAGTTGAAAGTAACAATAATAATATTTAATTCTGTAATATAACTACATGGACATGAACTGACATATATAATTGTGAACTCAGGAGGAGTACAGTAACTACTGTCTAGATAAAACTACAACGTGCATCCGTATACTACGATGCCCAGAGCTAGACTCCTTTTACAACTGCTAAAATATAACACATGCTCCCCCTTGTCGGTTGTAGTAAACGTCATTTTGTTAGAAATGACGTATATATGTAAAGCTCAGAATAACGCTATGTAGGAATGGCGTCATGTAAGCATTATGTAATCATGCAAAGAACCAAAACAACCAATACCGACAAAAGGAAGCCACAAGAAACGTAGTACATTAGTAACTCGTTTATATAACAACATAGTAACTCTTAATAACTTATACAATCTATGTTCGTTAGTGCTTTGTATAATAGCATAATAACATCAATACATTTTTCTTTAAGAGTTATGACCGGCAACACTCACGCCTCGTCCCTGGTCGTAACAATTCAGTACCTACAATTCTATTGCACAATCCCACGAGAAACGTATACGCAATGATTCTACTCTATGACCATTCCTTGATACTTGGTTGGGAGTTGTGGGGGCAGGCCCGTAGCGTGCGGGAGGGGGGGGCTGGAGGGCCGGACCCACCCCTGCGTTTTGTCTGGTCCCCCCCTGCTTATTTGTTCTACTTAGTAAAATGTATTACCTGCCCCCCTCTGCTATTACCTGGCCCTTGCTGTAGAATTCTGGCCCCCTCCTGTAGAATTTTCACGCTACGGGGCTAGGGGGGTGGGGGGAGGGGGGATGTGCCAGGGGAAATTGACAAACAGTTAAAAAGGGGGGCAAACTTGAACTCGACCTCCTTAACATGACTTAAAAAAAAGTGGAACATACCTCACATTTTTTTTAATGGATAGGCAAACTGGTCGGCTGTCTATACCCCCCCCCCCACCCCCGCCCGCCGCCCGCACCCAATCCTCTCACTGCTAAGGGAGCGTCTTTCGGTATTTTGATCATATGCCAGACTCAGAGCACTGGGCCATCTGAACACTAAAAACAGGTCTTGGGGGGGGGTAGCCAGTGCACCACTTAGTTTATACCCAGCCCCGTAGCGTGAAAAATTCTACAGCAGGGGGCCAGACGACATTCTACAGCAGGGGGCCAGGAATTCTACAGCAGGGGGCCAGACATTCTACAGCAGGGGCCAGGCATTCTACAGCAGGGGCCAGGCATTCTACAGCAGGGGGCCAGCAGGCAATAGCAGGGGAAGGGGGAAGGAAACAAATTTTACTAAGTAGAACAAGCAAACAGCAGGAGCAGAACAAAACGCCCAGGGTGGGGACTGACCCCCTGCCCCCTCCGCACGCTCACGGGCAGGCTGTTTGTCTGCCCCTTCCCCCTGTACCTTTAACTTTGGTTTCTAGGAATTTCATGGTACTTTTACAGATGGCCCCAAAATGTATGTTACGTTAAGAATTCACCCCCCCCCTTTTTGCACACGCACCTCCCGCCAGTAGCGAGTGACCCATCAGTTGACCTCCATCTAGAATTTCCCTCCCTCCCCGTTTCCACCTCGGCCTCCTTACTAATTTGAATTTGCACCCCTGCCAATACGGACCCTCTCAGCTCCCTCACCGGTGACCATGGAGATGTTACCGTCAGAGAATTCACGCACCTTCCCCGACACTGTAACGGGTCAAACTTAACTGCCAGTAGCGAATGACTCATCGTTGACCTACATCTAGAATTTGCCCTCCTCCTCCCCGTTTCCACCCCCACTGCCAATTTGAATTTTACCCCGCTAATACGGACCCTCTCGCTCCTCATCAGTGACAACATAGATGATGTTACGTCAGAAATTCACCTATACCTTCCCCCCCCCATGTAACGGGTCAAGCTTAACCTCAGCTTCCATGCCCCTAGCTAAAAGTTGTTTCTATCAGCTCCCTTTGCCTTTGCCCACGGACTAAGTCCCCCCTTTGCACGCGGAGTATCTACTGTCTCCCTCTGGCCTTTATAAAAGTGGACGCAGGATTATTTATCTAGACAGAGAGGGCAGCCAGTGGGGAGTCGGCACCGCATACTTAAGACAGAGGGCGGCCCAGTAGACTTAGGGAAGTTTATAGAATATATTATACTTAGAGTAGACTTGGATTGTTAGACGTGTAAAATATTATCATAGTACATTAAATCAGTGTTGTAAAGTACACTCCTAAGAGTTGTGTTGTTATATACTAGTATCTATACCAGTGAGTTAGAGTTAAAGATTTGGTAATTAAGTTAAATTACCTGGCGAGCCTGCTATACCTAGATAAATATTAAATACTGAACGCCACAATGTACCTTTCCTGAGGCCAACTGACGATCATTAGTAACGTGTATTGCTTATGTTTAAAATACAATGTAGCCTATACATGAATAAAATATCTGTTACTGTTGCATATTATTATATATTATGTTATTTAAATTTCAAAATGTAATTAACGTTTAATGTTGATTTTAAGATACTGTTTAATTTAATGTTTATATTATAACAATTCATGTCATGAAAGAAGATACTATAAACTTCAGTCTCGATGAGCGACCTCTAAATGTAATTCAATTTCAATAAAATTTTGCATGAAAATATATGAATATAAGAGGAAAAATAAATTCAACAATGCAATATTAAATTGCAAAAAAAAAAATTTTTTTTCAATCACCCTAGGCCTACTTATATCTTCAAAGGTACTTTTACCTAGCCCCCTACCCACCCAAAAGGTAAGAACGGCTCAGGGTCAAGGGGGTGCCTATGTGGTTGCCTAGCTCGCTCATGTATAATAATGCCAATGTACATATTCGATAACGTGAATAACTTCAACTGGTGGCCCAGCCAACTTACCATAACCGACGTGCGGCGCCGCCCAGGTCAAGGTCAACATGGCAGCTAAGGTCAACACGTTGATATGAAGCTGGACAAACATATGTACAAAAAAAAATTAATGGTTCCGTAGTATTCAAGTTTAGTTTTATTATTAATCTCTTCTTTTTTCTCTCTTTCAATATCTAATTCGTCAACAATATCATAATGAAAATTCAAACTGAGAAATGAATATAAATTCGAAACTAAATCTTACATACCATTCTATTACTTTCAGTTGTACAATCCCCTGTGTCTAAACAGTTGAAAGTAACAGGCAAGTAGAAACGAGACGTCAAACCATGGATCGCTTTATATTTATTCATTGTTTCAGGGGGGAAAAAATAACTCATTATTAGCTGTACTTGACACGAGTTACACGTATTGATTACTCTCATTTAATTACAATAATTGGCCGCAGTAATTGACCTGAAAGATGCTGGAGATTTAAACCAGTGCACCATGTGCAGGAGATATTACGAAGGGTTAGGGTTGTGTGTGATACTGGCAAAATGCACCGTCCTGCAATGTTGCCACATCATGAGGACAACCAGTAACATTTACATCCATGTGCTGTGAAGCTGGTGGTCCTGAGTTGGCTCCAATTTAGCCTTGAATATATTATAAACCTATTATTTTGATTTTCCGAGAAATAAATAAAATTGGATTGGTGTATTCCCAGAAAAACCGAACACGTGGTATGAGTACGTGAATATTGTCTGGTAATGACAACCTATCTGCATATCTATTTATGTCAACCTTTCTGCATATCTATTTCTGACAACCTGTCTACATATCTATTTATGACAACCTGTCTGCGTATCTATTTCTGACAACCTGTCTACATATCTATTTATGACAACCTGCCTGCATATCTATTTATGTCAACCTTTCTGCATATCTATTTATGACAACCTATCTGCATATCTATTTCTGACAACCTGTCTACATCTCGTATTTTCATATCTTTATACGTATCTAACAATTTATACAACTAACTCTCAACCTTATAACTAATATAAATAAATATATTTGTATATATATATATATATATATATATATATATATATATATATATATGTATATACAGCGAGAGAGGGAAAAAGAGAGAGAGAGAGAGAGAGAGAGTAGTAGTATATGCATATGTGTGTATATGTGCGTCTGTGTGAGTGTCTGGTGTAAATGTATGTTTCCTTATTATTAGCTTACCAGCTGTACCCTGCAAAAACTTTGCATAGAGTTATATCCCTTTAGGCTTGATCGGTAAGCTAGGTTATTTTTGGTTTCGGGCAGATCCGATTTTTCCACAATTGTATTTTAAACTTGAATACTGTTGTATTAATTCTTGATTTTCGATTTAACGCAGAACCCACACTGCTATTATTTATATAGATTTTACCTGTTTGTATACTCTCTAGAAAAAAATCAACGAGGTGAAAGGGAGGAAAAAAGAGTGCACTATTTGATTATACCAACAGACTAATAAATGCATTCCCCAATTATATAGTTAATAGGATAGGAAAGACATTAGGATAGGAAAGGCATAGGATAGGAAAGACATTAGGATAGGAAAGGCATTGGATATGAAAAGCATTAGGATAGGAAAGGCATTAGGATAGGGAAGGCATAGGATAGGAAAGGCATAGGGTAGGAAAGGCATAGGATAGGGAAGGCATAGGATAGGAAAGGCATAGGATAGGAAAGGCATTTATTAGCCTGTCGGGAAATGGATTATTTTTGCATTAAAAGAAATGTTACAATAGAACACCATTTAAGAACATTTTGATTTTTGTTAAAATATTAATTGGTGGTTCAAAAATGAACCAAGCTGGTAATATTTCAAGCAAAAATTGTATTACATTTGTATTTTTAGCTCAATCAGTCTGATGCAAAAATGATATTTGACTGCTGTTATTATTGTGTGTGTTTCAATTAAACTAACGTGCTTTATACATGAGGAATTATTACTGCCGTTTACTAAGTCGCAGTGTAATGGAAAACACCCAAATCATTACGCCTTTACCAGCCGCTAATGTGTACGTCCGTCACTTAGCTACTCACTTGATTAATCTCGAAACCACATTGCTCTTGAAAAAAAAGGGATGTGACCTAATAGAACGTGGAGAAGAGTCCATTTTTTTTTACAGGAGGCCATCGTGGGCGACAGAGCCGTTGTTCTCTAGATCTTTGGGGGGAGGGGGCGGGGCTTGAGCAGATATTTTAAAATATTTGAGGCGCTGTGCTAAAGCACATGTCGAAGCCTGTATAACATCAGCTTTGAAAGGAATTTGTGCTGGAAAGTTCTATATTTAGCAGGTCGGAGATCTACGCGGCAGCATATTTCACTTATCCATAATGACAGCTGTGGTAGATGAACTAATTTATTGAATGAAGTTTTATGTTGTAGTTGATAAACTGTTTTACTTTTATTACTCCATTCAGATAGATGTGTAGGAGCAGACGACCTAGAATTGTGTCAGTTTACACCTGAGGAGGCTACGGAAATAATCCTTTTACCTATTCTCTTTGGAAGTTATTTTTGTGTACTTCTTCAACCAAGTAACTTATTTAGGACATGCGGGTATAGCCCTCTTTCCTCCTCTGCTGGTATATCTCTCTCCTCCCCCCCCCCCCCAGCCCTGTCACGAATCCCGTGTGGAATTCTTTACTAATCAAATAATCCGATTTGCTATTTTCACCAACCTCAAAACCGTATTTGTTATTTCTTGACGGTTAATGTATGGATGCCTTTTTTTTTACTTTCGTTGACAATTTTATAAACAACAATAGTGACATGACAATCACGCACACATATATCTATGAACAATGCACTTAAAACATTAAATCTTCAAGTGGTATAATGCATTTAATCTAAAAGTGTTGTTTTTTTTTAAATTACATATACATTTCATTTTCATACAATGTAAACTGTCCTGTGGCCGTACTTTATAAAAAAAACTCTCGCAGCCGAATTGTTATTACTTTTCACACACGTAATTGACAAATCTTCCAACGATTTCGCACTGGCATCGATGGTAATCTTTTCCACTCAACCTGTATGAGAAAATGTCTCCAGGTTTTCTGCAGGTGTTTTTGCTATCTTTGCAACCTTTATTTTAGAAATGTCACAAATATATATATATATATATATATATATATATATATATATATATATATATATATATGTATATATTAGGGTGATTCAAAACAATATGGTAAAAATTAAATTTTGAATTTAACTTTGGGCACCCCCAAAAAATGTTCCAATATATGAAAAAAAAATTCAGTACAAATTTTAAATTTTTTGGACAATATTAAGAGAGTGCTACCGCCATGTTTAGTTTTAACAAATAATAATAATGAAAAAATCAGTATATTTATTACCAGTTAAACAAATCTAAAGTTTTTTTACTTGTTTAATAAAAAGTATACAAACAATTAAATTAATAGTTAAATTTTGGTTCAACTGCACCAATGTTGACTTGTTCCTGTCTGGGCAGTTCTGTCTATACTGTTTCACACCCTCAGCAGGTACTGTTTCTGTTCTTCATTGTTTGTGTGAAGTTTATTGTAATCTTACATAACAGCTACTCCAAGTTCTGCTATGTCATTCACAACTCTGAGAGAGGATAGTTCAGCATTTGCTTTTTTGAAGGTTTCATTGGTCTCCCAACTATCTGGATCACTGCTCAAAATTCAGATGACAGTCCAAAAATGGCAAAAATACGAAAGGTGTTATTTGAAACAAAATCATCAAGTTCTTTGAATTCTATCAGAGATTGATCAATTGTTGTTTTTTTCAAAGAGCCAGGTAAACCATTTGTTTTCAAACATCTCACCATTTTCTGTTTTATGTCAAGTGGTACTTCATCCTCAAAAAAAGTCAATGCAACAAGTTCTTCTGATAAATACCAGAGATGTCTTAGAATTTTTTCAAAGCCACCGCTGAAATTTGTGAATCAGGATAGCTGCAAGCAAATACTTAAATGATACAATAAGTTTTATAATATTAACAATTTCACTATTCACTTGGTACATTAAATTAATTAGTCCAACTAATATTAACCCTCACCCTAACCTTTGTAGGCTTTTGATAAGCCAAAGATCATTTCGAGGAGCTGAAATGGCTGATGGTGCTGTAAACCAGGCTGTAGTGTAAATTCTTGTGGCAAAAAATGCATATGTTTCTGAGACCCCCGTTCTTCTTTTGCTGTGAGTCGAAATTGGGCCCGAAATAGTCATATTTTGTTGGCATATATGGCTTTGGCCATCCACTTAGCACGATGAAGTCCAGCTGGTTGTTTAAATGATATACATTTTGCTGGAATTCCTCCAAGATAAAAAATGACTAAGTCAAGTAGCTTTCGGTAATCGTCACGAGGTTGAAAAGTTGTGAGCTGTTTTTGTGCAAATTTGATAATTTCTTCAGCAATGTCAACAACGACTGATGTACTAGACTCCTCTGTTAAAACAGTCTGAGATGTCGATTTATCAATTAGTGGCAAGTGTTGTTTAAATCGCTTAAAGATTGCTATGTCTGAACTTGTAGAAGGACCAAATGAATGCTTCACACCTGCTTCCAACATAATTTCAAGCATATGATGACGACAGGCCAGCCACATTTCCTTCTGCATCTTTCGCTCCAGTAGGACACATGCTCCAGTGAATTTATCTCTACTACTGGACATCTTTATTAAACTAGTTGAAACGATTTTAAGAGATAAAATACAAAAATCTGAGTGATATTATAATATTGATTTTGTGTAAACGTGGCCAAAGAAATTAGACAAAAAAATTTAACAAAGAATAATCAACAGCAAAGATTAAAATTAACTGAAATAAATAAGAGTGACATTGTATCTTCATCATTTCACACAATTAATAATATGTTTTGGGCATAGTCAGTCAGGCAGTCACGTTATTACCAACAAGGAATAACATAATTGAAATTCGTAAAATTCACAATGTGGTAGCAACCATTAAACATGTGTCAAAATCAATAAAAATTTTACTGATTTATTTTTTCATATATTGGAACATTTTTAGATGGTGCCCCATGAAAAATTCAAAACTTCATTTTTTTGAATCACCCTAGTATATATATATATATATATATATATATATATATATATATATATATATATATAAGTGATACATATGTTTATAGAAAAATTGACCATATAAGTCAGGAAATTTACGTTAATCATTAAGACATGTAAAGAAGCGATTTTAGATACCGTATACATTAACCAACTTCATAATGCCAAATTATTGAAATGTAAACTAGAGATAGGGACATCTTTGGAGGTTGGGATTAGGGTGGGTTGGGGTGGGGGGGGCGGTAGGGTAAGGCGGTTTGCTAGTTATTTTTATCCATTAGATTTGGTCTGCTTATATGTTCCGAGTGCCTTATCACGCCAGACTTTATTCCAGAAAAGAAACTGATGAGAGGTAGATGACAGATTGAAGTCACGAGACTATTTGACTGCTGTCGAAGGGCGTTCACCCTACTGTAAATGAATACCTATAGTTTGGTACGTCACTGGATCAAATATGTTAATGACTTATACCTGGCTGAATCATGATTGAGAAGTACTCTTTTGAGTTACCTGGCTGAATCATGATTGAGAAGTAGTCTTCTGGCTTACATGGCTGAATCATGATTGAGAAGTATTCTTCTGGCTCACCTGGCTGAATCATGATTGAAAAGTGCTCTTTTGAGTTACCTGGTTCAATCATGATTGAGAAGTGCTCTTCTGGCTTACCTGGCTGAATGATGATTGAAAAGTACTCTTCTGGCTTACCTGGTTGAATCATAATTGAGAAGTGCTCTTCTGGCTTACCTGGCTGAATGATGATTGAAAAGTACTCTTCTGGCTTACCTGGTTGAATCATAATTGAGAACTACTCTTCTGGCTTACATGGCTGAATCATGATTGAGAAGTACTCTTCTGGCTTACATGGCTGAATCATGATTGAGAAGTACTCTTCTAGCTTACCTGGCTGAATCATGATTGAGAAGTACTCTTTTGACTTTCTCGGCTGAATCATGATTGAGAAGTACTCCTCTGACTTACCCGGCTGAATCATGATTGAGAAGTACTCCTCTGACTTACCCGACTGAATCATGATTGAGAAGTACTCTTCTGACTTGCCCGAACCTTTCCTCACACACATGTACTGATTGCAGTTGGCGACGTATTTCATGCCACGGGAAAACAGCGCCTCGCTCACCAAACATGCTGGGAATTCGAACAAAAAAAAAAGATGAACAACTGTATACGTCCATACGGACCATGTTTAGAGACTTTGTGATATTTAAACATCCTAGGTCGAGAATTCGAGATACTTGGGGGGGGGGGGGGGGGTAGGGGTAGTAGGGAAAGGGCTAGATAGAGACTTTAAGAAATTATGGACCACTAGACAAAAGGAAAACTGTTGGAGCCCCTGCTCATGATATTTAATAATCAAATGGGGGAAGGGGGGGTCATGCGGCTGTGTGTATGCGGGGTGGTCGGCAGTGGCGTAGCGAGGGGTGTGCAAGTTGGGAATCATGCCCTGGGCGCTACTCACAAAGGGGCGCCAAATGGTATATTTTACATATAATAGTATATGGTTTTCGAATGGGGGGGCGCTATAAAGGTATTCTGCCCAGGGCGCAAGTTAAGCTCGCTACGCCACTGGTGGTTGGGGGGGGGGCAAGTCGTCTGCATATCTTTAGGAAAGGTTCTGCGTCATGCTGCATGGAGATTAAAAAAATAACAACCATAAAACTGCACCTGGACGCGCCCACACAGTCACGCCAGAGCCATTTTTATAAATATGTATAGAGCAGACGTGGGCAGGCTGCGGCCCGTTACGGCTAGTCTGGCTATTTCATTCGGCCCGTTACGGCTAGTCTGGCTATTTCATTCGGCCCGTTACGGCTAGTCTGGCTATTTCATTCGGCCCGTTACGGCCAGTCTGGCTATTTCATTCGGCCCGTTACGGCCAGTCTGGCTATTTCATTCGGCCCGTTACGGCCAGTCTGGCTATTTCATTCGGCCCGTTACGGCCAGTCTGGCTATTTCATTCGGCCCGTTACGGCTAGTCTGGCTATTTCATTCTGCCCATTACGGCCAGTCTGGCTATTTTATTCGGCCCGCGGCCCGCATCTAGCCACATGTGAATGATATATTTTCACATACATATTTCATTCGTCTCCCCTTAGTCCGGCACGTCAATCAAGTTAGACAACCCAATACAAAAGTTTTTAACACCATTAGCCAATAGCCTGTTTTGTTTATATTTTTGTTCGACCAATAGTTAGGGTTCGAAAATTACGCGTAAGATTTGCGCGCGTAATTTACGCGTAATTTACGCGTAAGTTACGCCTAAATTACGCGTACCATTAATTCCCAATTACTTGAAAATTGATATTCCTTTTGTTGCTCACGATCACTGATTGCTAGTAGGTGTATTTTTAATAATGTTTTCAAAGGTTTTAACTTGTAATTAACCGGTCATACTAATTTTCCCGTCGTCCGCATCGGCTACGTATTTCGTCGTGTACTGACTGCATCAGCGGCGGCCATCTTTTGCTGATTAATACCGTCTAATACGGTCGACGCTGGACGGGTGCAATGCGCCTCGAAATACGGCCGCCGCGGGTGCCGAACTCAACAAAAGACGGCACACGCGATCGACGGTGGTTAGGGTTCGAAAATTACGCGTAAGATTGGCGCGCGTAATTTACGCCAAAATTACGCGTGTCATTAATGCCCAATTACTTGAAAATGTATGTTCCTTTTGTTGCTCACGCTCACTGATTGCTAGCAGGTGTATTTTTAATAATGTTTTCAAATGTTTTTATTTCTAATTAACCGGTCATACTAATTAGCCCCGTCGTCCACGTATCTTTGGCTGAGTAATACCGTCTAATACGATCGACGGGTGCAATGCGGCGCGAAATACGGCCACCGTGGTTACTGAACTCAGCAAAAGACGGTACACGCGATCGACGCTAGTGTAATCCGCAGCGAAATACAGACGACGTGGGCGCAATACGCAGCGTAATACGGCCGACGAGATCGACGGAAGCGCTATACACAGTAAAATGTTTTCTATACGTTTCATGACATTTGGAACATATATTATTATAGATAATGTTTAAAAAAAATTGGGTTTTCCAGATTACAATAAAAAAAACTTCATTTCAGGGAAAAATGTTTTCTATACGTTTCATGACATTTGGAACATATATAGATAATGTTTAAAAATTATCATTATTTTTTTTTTTGGGTTTTTGGGTTTTACAGCCTCCCCGTTTGGCTTGCGGCCGCTTGCCATACAGCTCATGGCGGCATTGTGTAGAAAATTTTTGTAATTTTGTCTTATTTTTAACCAGACTTTGGCTTCCTTATTGAAAATATTTATTTTATTATGTTTACTATAACGCTTAAAACAAACAATATACTGTGCGGTTTACACTGTTTTACCAAACGAATACTTCCGGTTTAGGCTTTTGGCCGGACGTAGATGGTATCCCTAATCACTGAAATTAATTAATCGCCGCTGTTAACACAACAAATTGCGACAGAAACAATTAAAAATGGCTGTCAAATATGCATTTTTTAAATTACCGTAATTTACGCGTAATTTTCCAAAATTACGTTACCGTAAATTACGCGTAATTTACGGTAACTTACGCGTAACGTTACGCGACTTCGAACCCTACCAATAGTACTAACAGTTGTATAATTATAAAATAAAACTCATATACGTGAAAGTCATCATGTTTAAAATATATTAGTGCAATTCAATGTTTTATAAAAAAAACAATTTTGATACATTTTTTTATAAAGTTCTATGCTTAAAAGCAAGATGTTTAATCATTGTAAAAAGTATTTATAATAATTTATATATAAAAATATATCCTTTGTAAAAAAAATAACTAATACTTGAAATTGTGATGTTTAAAATATAAAAATCGCAGTTTAATAACTCGTTTTAAAAAAAAAGCAATTTTTGTTTTCCGTGCAGCTCGAAAGTCCCAGTGTAAAGAGATAGAACATATGGCTTTCTATAGTTAAACTGTTTTCAAAACATAATAATAGTTGGATGTCTTTTTTCATATAGCAAATACGCAATCTGTTTTATATTTAGCCTTTATCATCTGCCCTGATCGTATCATTTATAGTTGATTGCACAAAAATCGAACTTATTGTGTGGCAGTGTCCTGAACTAAATTAAATGTCAGATTATGTAAGTAGAGAAGTGTGCATGTTTGTGTGTGGAAAGACAATATCGTGCAAGGGATGTATTCATGTTGCATGCAAATACCATATAGATATTTACAGGCTAAGGGGCATCCAGTGACCTAGAATTATGCACTTTAATTACGATATGAAAGACAATCAGCTTGTTGCCCTTCGCCCGCTTAAGTGTCGCCTTAGGGGAAGGGGGGAGGGGGGGAAGGGGTAACCCAAACATTTGTTAGGGGGGGGGGCATAGGCCCTTGGATACATTTATATATTGTACTAGCTGTACCCTGCAAAACCTTTGCATAGAGTTATATCCCCTTAGCCTTGATCGGCTAGGTTATTTTTTGGTTTCGGGCAGATCCGATTTTTTCATGAATGTATTTTAAACTGGAATACTGTTGTATTAATTCTTTACTTTCGATTTAACACAGAGCCCAGATCGCTTGTATATATTTATATTATATTTGCTGAAACTATGTCGAAAAAAATGAAGACATAAAAGCTTTTTTTTTTTTCAGTTTTTAGTTCTTTCAATTAGAAATGAATATTCCGCTTACCTTTGGGTGCTGAGCTGCTTAAACCAACACACATGGACACAATGAACAGGGTGATAAACAACTGAGAACAAACAGTCAATTAAAAGTAAGGAAACTGTTGACACATTTCGCTGTGATTTAAAAAGACCCCAAGAGAGAAAATAGGGCCCCCGTAATAAAGCAGTTGTACGGGCCCTATTAAATACAGTTGTGGACATCTGCATGCATATGTAGATTGAGGTTTGGTGGATTCCCGGGTGTAGAATAAAATACAAGGGGTGGGGGGCCCACTTATAAAGCAGCTGTAGGGACCTAATATAAACAGTTCTACACATTAGCAAACAGAGGTGGATTATGATCTGGTTGGGCCCCGGGCGCAGAATAAAATATTCGGTGTCCTTTTAAAAGAAAAAAAATGAGAAATTAGGTTGCATGTATAGATTTTTAGTCTCTCTGGGGCCCTTCAGAAGTCGGGGCGCATGGCGCGCGCATCTAAATCCACGTCTCCTTGCATGTGAGTATATCTTTAACCGTCATATTTTACATTAAATCAATTACACAATCGGCCCAGGTTTTTATGGACAAAGTCCACATTTTAGTATAAATCGATATAAAATCTGAGCTAAATGGGGCCCCTGACACGAACGGCAGCCCACGGCTCTTTAAAAAAACCCAAAGGAAATACTCTGAGTGTTTATAAATTAACTTTTTTTTTCCTTGTGTCCCTTCCCTTCTTCCGGCAATTATCTGGGATGCTCCAAGGCCAAGGACGATTTGTCTCTGCTTTGGATTATATGTTATGTAAATACATTTACTAATTCCATAGGCCACCAGATCTATACCAGATTACAACATTTTTTTAGAAGAACATATGTAGTACAGTTGTTGTTATTTTTTTTCTAGCCATGCACTTTTATTATATACCGTTTGATCGTAGATAAACATCAAATAATATAAACAAACAAACAAAAAATGTATCATGTTTTTTTGTGTTACAATTTATTTTTCAGGCATATATATATATAAAAGAATTAACATATTTCTATTTGCACACGTTGTACTTTATCAAGGTAAAAATTCTTACAGTTATTAACTAGCATATTTTTTTAACAAGAGTTGAATTATTAAATCAGATAAAACAAAAATAAAAAAAAAACCAACCATTTTGCTAACTGCATCAGGGGAAGGAAGTCGTATTCGAGCATTTACGTCTGCGGCGCAACAAGCAAAAGTAATGTTCACGTCTGCTTTAGCTTAAAAATATATATATATATATAAGTGACAACCTAATGAAATCTACACAGACGTTGTTAAAAAAAAAGAGCGCACACAAATCTATCATTGTAATAGGATTTTTAACAGGTAAATAGTCAATATGAAATGTTTTTGTTAAATTAAAGCGCAAGTACAGGATCTTATTTGGTTAATGGGACCTATTGGTGGGGGGTGGGGGGAGAGGGGGCGGGGGGATCGTCAAGTGCATTACACGTCTGCCGCTCACTGCTGACCTGTTAACAGTTTAAAAACAACAACAAAAAAAACTGCTTTATCGAATCAAGTTCAATGGTTGTAAAGTGAAACCCCTTAGCATTTTATCCATGCAGGGCCGTATATTTTTTTTTTGTTTAAATGTAGAGCCCCTGACTAATTCAGTCTAATGCTGATCCTCTATTCCCTCCTTAAAGACAAAAGGGAGTTTCAGATCCAAGAGTCAGGTATGCCATTTTTTTTCAGGATCTAGGAAGTAGATGTGGTGTTGGTAGCTTTAGTGTCGCCCCGGGGCTGACTCTCAATATGCTGCCCCTCCCTATGCCAGTAGCTGCCCCTCCCTATGGCAGTACTGAAAAAAAATACGAAAGATACCTTTCCGCATAAAGTAAAGGCACACGGGGTGAACACCCCACCCTCCCCCACCCCCCTTCATCCCACAACCTAGTTACTCCGTTGATGAGAAGATACAGAGAATTTGACTTCTTCAGTGATATATTTATGTGAACTGGTAGTCGTGCTGTCTAGAGCGTTTTGACTGTCGACCGAAGGGGGGGGGGGTCCAGGGTTCGAACCTCAGTGAGAATCTTGGGATTTTTTTTTCAGCTCCTGGTGAAAGTTACCCGAAGTCCACCCAGGCTTGAAATGGGTGCCTGACTATAAGTTGGGAGAGTAAGGGCCGCGGGGTGTTGTGCTAAACACACAATTTCTTTATAGGGCCGAGTTTACTGTTAACAACTGTGGGACGGATGGCCGAGTTTACTGTTAACAACTGTGGGACGGATGGCCGAGTTTACTGTTAACAACTGCGGGACGGATGGCCGAGTTTACTGTTAACAACTGTGGGACGGATGGCCGAGTTTACTGTTAACAACTGTGGGACGGATGGCCGAGTGGTGTAGATAATCGACTGTTGATGAATTTTTCCTGATGAAATAATTTGGTGCAAAGTCGTACCATAAGTTCACCCAGCTTTAAATGGGTACCTGACTTTAAGTTGGGGAAGTACTAACCACACGATTCCTTCATATGCCGAGGTTATAGAAACAGAGGAATTGTACACTTCATCTGCCCCGATGGCCCGATAGGGTTAAGGGAACTTTACTTTTTTTTTTTTACTGTAACAGATGACCCCCCCCCGTAGGGGCTAAAGGGAACTTTACTTTATTGAAATATTCACATGTAATGAGGTTAACGAACATTTTTGTACCCAGTAACTCCCAGCGGTTAACAATCAAAGAATGTGTATGCACATAAATTACAATCATTTGCTTTTTTATTCTTTTTAATAAAAAAAAAGAGAAATTTAAATAAGCGGCAATAGCTAGGAACATTAACTCGCTCTCTGTGGGAAATAAATTTACATGAACATACACGTTGGAAACGTCTCAACTAAATTACATTCCATGGGCTCTCAAAAGATTACATGTATAAACCAGTGGGAAAAAATGTGTTATTTTTTTCACAATTAACCCGTTAAACTATATACAGTTTAACGCTGTTTCGTTTAGCGCTGTTTTGGTGTAACGCTCTTTTGTTTGACCTGTGCGATTGTCCGGAATTGCAAGCGCAGCGTTAAGTTTTGAATCCACCAAGACGAAACACTTTCGCGCGGAACCTTCCGCGCGGAAGTCTCAACTTAGCGAAACTCTTGTAGATACACCGGGACGAAACGGTGAGCGTCGAAACAACTCACCGGAAACAAGATGTTTTAATGGTTACTTCGCACTTTTTCCTGCTAGTGAAAAAAACGATACTTTGAAAAGCAGAAAATACTGCATCCCGTGTGCCTTTTTGTTCTTATTACAAATAAATTGTCTAACTGGAGATGGAAAACTGTTGTTTTTTTTTAACTTTTTATTCGATCGGTAGCCGTTCATTTTTTTTTTTTTGTTTTAATGATCAGCCAAACATTTATTTAATAGCATTTATGTTTTCAGACAGCGCTTCGATCGAAAGAAATGTCATTTGTAGAATATGTAGATAAACGATGTATATTTTCCTTTCATAAATTCATATACAAAGACTGTTGCCGGCCAAAACTTATAGTAATTCATGTTTTTCTGTCAAAATTCACTTTGTTGTTGTTGTTTTTAATGAATATACACTAATGTGAATCATTTTTTCCATTCGAATCGACGTTTCTGAAAACTTTCGCTGTTCCGCAACGGAATTCCTGACCGGTGTACATGTTCTCATTAGAATATCATTGCAGCGAAACAGAGACGGAATTCGCAATGCCCTTAGATACCGGAATTTCGTCTTGGTGTTTTCATACCTTTAGGCTTCCCGATATCCGAAGTTGTGTGCTTTGTCTCTCCTGCGGTGTTATACAAACGTATTTTTATCGTTTCAAACATTTGTTAACGTTTATTGTAAGTTATGTATACATTTCTACAATATAACGATTTATATATTGACTAATATGATTTTTTAGTTTTTATCATGGCTGATAATAAAAAAAACACGAAAATAAAGCAAAAAAGAAAAAGTATTTCACTAGAAACTAAAATACAAGTGATGAGAAGATTAGATATTGATCTCAGATTGGTGCTGCATTGAATTTGGCAACTTCAACAATAAGGACTAGTCTTAAGAATAAAGAAAAAAAAATACTGTCATCGGCAACTGTAACCACGACAAGGGCTGCAACTAGAATTACCCGTTCTAGAAATAATACAGTTGAGGAAATTTGGGGGGGGGGGGGGAATATGACTTTCTATTTGGATTGGCGACGAAATTGAACGCAAAATGATACTAATTCAATCTATTATAAGGGAAAAAGCAAGAAGAATTTTAAATGAGATTCAGGTTTAGACAAGTGACAAAAGTGAAACTTTTCCCTAACCCCATATATTACATGATGAGAAAATCTCATTTAACGCTGTTTCACATTACGCTCACACAATTACACACTGCATCACAATTACACATTGTGTGCGTACGTGCGTGCGTGTGTGTGTGTGTGAATGCAGAAATACAAAATAAGGTTGCGCAAATCACATTATTCACAGAACTACCTTACTGTGGTAATTTCAATGCAGACCAACCCGTAGCGTGAAAATTCTACAGCAGGGGTCAGGCATTCTACAGCCGGAGGGCCAGGCAATAGTGGGGGGAGGGCAGGTAATACATTTTACTAAGTAGAGCAAAACGCAGGGGGGGACCCGGCCCCCCCCCCGCACGCTACGGGCCTGGTGCAGACGTTTTTTGTCTCGCTCATTGGATCGTCTTTGATCGTCGTGAGCCCTTTTTGCTCCTCGAAAGCTGACGGCCCCTAAACTAGAGAGTTACTGAAGGACTCGTCTCTAAAAGCTTCCAAATCGAAAAAATGATCGAAAACTTGTGTTTATTTTTGTGGATAACAGATACAAGTTCAATACAAACTTGAATCTGTGGACATAGTTTTAGCATGAATCATTACCTTTTTTTTTAGACCAAATTTTAATAAAATGTGCATATTGCTGCTAAATCCGAGAGATTTTTTTTCTTGCACTGTTAGGTTTCTGTAGGGTCTTAATGTCCTTGGTATCGTTAGCCCCTAAACGCATGGACAGGATCAATCAATAATTAACATATAAGTGATCCAAAAAAACAGCCCCGTAGCGGGAAAATTCTAAAGCAGGGGCGCCAGGCATTCTACAGCAGGGGCCAGGCCAATAGCACGGGGGAGGGGGGGAGGGGGGGAGGCAGGAAATAAATGTTACTAAGTAGAGCAAACAAGCAGAGTGGGGAGCAGACATAACGCAGTGGGGCCCCGGCCCCCCTGGCCTCCCGCACGCTACGGGCCTGCCCAAAAACGAATTAACTCACGACCTACCGTTTGGTAGCGAGCCGTTATTAAGAAAACACGTGATTTATTATAAAATATTTGTTTTGTTTATTGTTTATTTTTGGTTGTTGTTGTGGTTGTTGTTGTTTGGTTTGTTTATTTAATGTTATATTTGTTCATCGTTGTTTTCTTTAACATCAACAACACACGGGGGCAACAAATTTTTTAGAACTTGAAATCATTTCACTCTTATTGATTTTTTTTTTTTTACGATGACTTGATTGATCGGTTTTAGGGAAATACAAGAGTGAACTAACCTGGGTGGGGAGGACGGGGGGGGGGGGTTAGACAAGCAATGTCACACGAACCATTATTCAGGATTTGAAAAAATACACGGAACAATACATAAACAAACAGACTAACGTATGCGTATTATTAAAAAAAAAAAACACACAAATTCCTTCACCCTTATAAAATATGAAAACAGCTGATACCCTAATGTGGGTTTTTTCTTCTCTTTCTTTAACCTCAGCATCACACGCGGCATTGAAATGTAAATGATGAAAACGTCGGAGAGAGGTGTGGGGGGGGGGGGAAGGGATACGCTACACTTAGTAAATAATTGCACAGGCTCCAGTTAGCGCAGCATGCATAAACAAACGGTATTTTAAGATTTGAAGTGTTTACGTAACAACAAAAGTTAAACGGATCACTCAGTGTGTATAAACTCAAAAAGATTCATACACTCTTGTACAATTCATGGGTCGTTCAAAACCCATGAGTTTGAAAGGTCATTTGCTTGCGGGTTGGGGGGGTTGGTGGGGGGTGTCCGGCACCAGTGTAGTTATGGTGGCGCTAGGGGTCCGCATTATAAAGCCCCTACCCCCTCTCAAAATACCTTTCAGTAATACTACGAGGTCAAGGCGTGTACGTGGCGTGTTTGTGTGGATTGCCTGCGTGTGTGTATGTGTATGTTTGTGTCTGTGTGTGTGTGTGTGTTTAGCGTGTGTGTGTGTGTTTGTGTGATTGGCGTATGTGAGTGTGTGTGCGTGGCGTGTTTGTGTGTGTGTGTGTGTGTGTGTTTAGCGTGTGTGTGTGTTTTAGTGTGAGTGGCGTGTATGTGTGTGTGTGTTTGTGTGAGTGGCGTGTGTGTGTGTGTGTGTGTGTGTGGCCTGTGTGTAAAATGTGAGCTAACTATTAGTAGTATTTTGGTTGAATAGAAATACCAAACACCATTTATTTAGTTGAAGACTATTTTCCTCACAGTACGCCACATGACGCCCGTGATCTTAATGAACACGCAATTACTTGCCCTACTTGTTGCATGTTTATTTTCGCGACACGTTGTCATGGATACTACACAAGCTGAACATTTATTACATGTATTACATTTACACGGCGCCCCATGGGCTCGATAGGGCGTCCAATAGTTTAAGGCCGGACATTTTTTTTAAAGGGAAATATGTATAATGAAATGTTTTAATGTATGTATGTATGTGTGTGAGTGTCTGTATGTATGTGCATGTATGTCTGTATGCATGGGCGTCGCTAGGAAATTTTCCGGGGGGGGGGGGTAAAAATTTTCCAGGGGGGGGGGGGCAAATAACAACTTTATGACATTTTTTTTAAATGTAAGGGGGGGAGCAAATGCCCCGCCTTGCCCCCCCCCCATGAATACGCCCATGTCTGTAAGTATGTATGTATGTGTGTGTCTGTATGTATGTGTATGTATGTCTGTATGTATGTATGTATGTGTGTGTCTGTATGTATGTGTATGTGTGTCTGTATGTATGTGTATGTGTCTGTATGTATGTATGTGTGTCTGTGTGTATGTGTATGCGTAGAGGGGCGTGTGCGTGTTGAAATAACGCATGACTACGTTCATATTCGTCTAAAAAGAAGTCAATTCCAATGCATGCAGTTGCGCATAGCCAATCTCTGACGTTGCGTAAATATCATTAACCTTGAACACTTTTATATTACCAGAGTATTAAATTGTGCATAACATTAGAGAAATCATAAACCGTGCATTGCGACAGGCCCACCGACAGAAATTTCGCCCCCCCCCCTGGGCAGGGCTGTCACGCCCCTCCCCCACCGTGCTGATAATAATATTTTCAAAAGTTGATTTGCCAGCTCAGTCCGGGCCCCTAAAACTCGCCCTTAAACTCACCGTGCCCCTGGGCATTTGCCCTCCCCCCTGCCCCCTCTCGGCGGCACTACATTGCGAGGGGTGTCTCATATGGACAGTATTTCAGAGCGAGAGACTTAATTCCAGGACTTTAAATTAATCCGCTTTAAATTATAATAGAATCGATAAAGTTTCACTCCCCATCCATAATGAAAAAAAAAAAATAATTAAACTCCTGCAGTTGTAAGCTGTATCGTTCACATAAACTATCGTCATATCATACGAACGAAAGGAACCTTAACCCCCACCCCCTATCCGTCTAATTTTTTTTATAAAACTTGAAAAGGAGTTATCTGTCTTGACAGGGACTGCAGCTGAATTGTGAACTAGGGGTCAATCAGCATGCAACACTTATTATAATGACCAGGTCAAGTAATGGACCTCACACACAAAAGGTTTATTAAAAAACCGCGTTCCACAATTTGGATTATAACAATAAATTTAAAAACAGACACTTATCGAAATGTACTTAAAAGTACAAATGTATCTTCTTTGGCTAAATCATAGAAATATATTTGTAGAAATTATATTCCCTAAAAAAAGCGTGGGCGCCAATTAAGACTAATTATTTTATTTATTTAAATAATAAACGGTGTGCCTTGTGTGAAATCGAGAGACTAAAAAAAAATTCTGTTGTTTTACATTTTATCTTAATTTTATTTTGTAAAAAAAAATATTTCACTATATATTTTATTTTAGAGTTTTTATAAAATATTATAAAAAGTTCACCAGACCAAAAGAACACTTCAAGGCCGTGCACTTTTATGAATACGTGCCAAAGTTGAATTATTTCCCATTTTATATCAACATCATCAAAAAGTAATTAGCTTTAGACTGCATTAGAACTGAATTAACTCAAAAATATCAAGTTGTCGAGAATACAAAAAAGTGTTCGAAATTTTCAAATAGATTGGACTTAGAGAAGTAAGAGAGATAATCGGTTTCAAAAATCCCCCAGTTCTCAGTTTAGTTTATAAACATGGTACCGCCAGATGGCGTGGCTTCAACCAAAACTGAAACAAACTTGCTTTAACACCAATTGTTAGTTTCGAAAAATAAATAATAATAATAATAAAAAAAATAATAACTCACTTGAAGAGCCGCCTGGGGCCACAAATGGTATAGAGCCATGATCCCAAAAATGTGACTCTTCTTTGATTTTACTGCTGCCTCCATTAAAATCGGTTGTTCTGACTGATAGAAAATTCAGTCTTGATTCAACTTGCTCGTTTGACTATCGTGCGGCCAACATAATATTTATCGCACAGAAAGCGCATCGCTGTATAAAGAGCCCTCTCTTTATGACTTACAAAATGACGACATGTATGTTAATTTCGATTTATAGTCGTGTGCACCTAAATATTGATACACAATAGAATGATACACAAATATGGCGGCTTTCGGAAAAATCCATTTAAAGCGACGATGCTCATTCTGTATGATCTATATAATGAGATGCGGCCCTTTATATTCGAATACATGAATGTAGCTCTTGACCTCATTCGTGGCCGCCCTTCCTTTCAGTTTATTTTTGTTTTCTTTCCTTACATTTTATTGAACCTAGAACCTAACGTTTATGGCCCAACGAATGACGTCATAAACTGACTTCACATACACTATTGTTGTTGGGTTTTTTTTTAATTCTCCACTGAAACAACAGCTAACGAGCTTTTTACCCCGCTAACCTATGACCCCCCCCCACACACACACACCTTAAACTATTTTATCTGTTCCGTCGCAAACTATTTTTATTAATCGTTGTGTGTATTTTAGTGAGTACTAGTTACCTATGCATACTTCATAGGTTCGCCAACCTCATTTCTGCTCTTTATACGCCATAATGTTACGCTCCACAGATCTAATCTCTGTTGCGCACCATCTTGTAGTAGTAACAATGACTCGTAACAGTTTGATTCATAAAGATTTACAACACAACTTTTTTTTATAATAAACTGTTGGCCTAGTTTGAAAACAAATTGTCTTCGTGACAATTCGTGCTTTTTTTTTTTTTTTAAATTGCAGGTAATCTTTTTCATTTCTTTTCAATGAACTATTTTCTTATGTTATATTCATTCTAGTTCGGTGCCCCAGCGGTGGGTCTAGGGTCAGTGTCGTAGGCTGGGCAGACAGCCGTAAGTATTTGCTATACACCCTATCACAGCCTCCAATTAGGGTCCCCACCCGTCACGCATTTTTGCGTGATTGTCCCGTTTTCTGAAAATCTATGCGCATTCCGCAAACATCTCATGCGTGACGCGTTTTGTCCCGCATTTCACTTACAAGTCATAATTCTGTCAAAAATCGTTGTTGTAATATATTTAGTAATAAAATAATAACCTTCTGACCTCTGCCAAATAACTGTGAATACAAAATTGTGATTGATTATAATACTGGCCTCTAACGAATAGGATGTAATTGATTTTTAAATTAAAGTTTACTTTTCATTTTCTAAATAATTTCGTTGTCTTACTTCACTTTATTTTATACCTATTCTTCCGGTTTAACTTTTCCGGCAGAAAAACGGACATGTTTTTATGTATTTCGAAAAAAATGAAGATTCCAAATCAGAATCAGTTGTTAAATCCTTCGACACCGATATAATTTGTTACAACAACAACAGCAGAAGTACATCATTATAAAAATGTTGAATCATATTTTGATGATGACCGTCAGATATTATCGAATTCGAAGAAAAAATTGAACAAACAATGCAGGTACCCATAAGATAATAATAATAATTTTGTAACAATATGTCATTATTGTTGTTGATATAGCACACACGTGACACATGTGACATGCTAGTCAATGCAGTTAATAAGTTCGTGTTAATGAATTTTTAGGTAAACATATAGGTAAAATGTAGTATTTCAAATTGTTAAAAATCAAAAATGTTCTAAATTGGGAACCCGAACCCCTCCCCTCCCCCTTAGTGTCCCGCAAACCAACTTTTCAAAGGTGGCAACCCTACCTCCAATATATATCATTGATTGTTAATATGTTTTGCAGCGCAGCACAGAAGCCCACGTGGTCTAACACAGTGGTCGGCAAACTTATCAGCCAAAGAGCCAAATATGAACATTACAACAATTAAAAAAAAAAAATTTGGGAGCCAAATCTGCTTGTTTAGTAAACTTTTATTACACTAAATTTTATTACACTAAATAAGTAGTATACTAAATAAAACTAAATGCCAGAGCCGCACTTAAGGAGCCAAAGAGCCACATGCGGTTCCGGAGCCGCACTTTGCCGACCACTGGTCTAACAGAAAACAACCAAAACCAGCTATGAGCCTGTCGGTGCACGTTGCTAATCTGGGTTTGTTTTCGTTATAAACAGGATCTATATATATCATAAGTGCCTTCATTTTCAATTGACATTCTGTTGATTCATTTTGACGACTTCCTTGATCGAGAGTATATATGGTGCGCAAATTATAGAACTGAAGTGAGACCACTTATTTGATCGAGAGTATGTGTGGTGCGCAAATCATAGAACTGAAGTGAGACGACTTATTTGACCGAGAGTATATTTGGTGTGCTAATCATAGAACTGAAGTGAGAAGACTTCCGTGATCGAGAGTATATTTGGTGTGCTAATCATAGAACTGAAGTGAGAAGACTTCCGTGATCGAGAGTATATTTGGTGTGCTAATCATAGAACTGAAGTGAGAAGACTTCCGTGATCGAGAGTATATTTGGTGTGCTAATCATAGAACTGAAGTGAGAAGACTTCCGTGATCGAGAGTATATTTGGTGTGCTAATCATAGAACTAAAGTGAGAAGACTTCCGTGATCGAGAGTATATTTGGTGTGCTAATCATAGAACTGAAGTGAGAAGACTTCCGTGATTGAGAGTATATTTGGTGAGCAATTTTTTTTTTATTAAAGGGACTCTATCTAAACTAAAATGAAATTAAAGTAAATGAAGTCATACATGAAGTCATATATGAGGATTCTAAGCATGAGTCTACGGAGTGAATGGGCTTTGGTCACAAAAATGAGAAAAAAAACAACAGGGGCGTGGCACAAAAAAAAGGAGAGGTGGGCTGGGGTGGGGCATATTTTTTTTTTAGATTTTTTTAGCATAAATCAATGATCGACATCTGGGTCAGTTATAGTCACACGACTAAATGTTTAGTTCCCCCACCCCACCCCCTCCCACGGGCATAAGGTTGTGCATAATGTTAGCATCAGAGCATTTCCTCAGTGAACCAATACGTTAATGATGGCATCCATTGTTTGGTTCAGACTTGTGAAATAAACACGCATTTATGACAGTTGTTATACAGTACAGCAGTTGGAACTATCTCGTGGCTGTTAACTGGGGACAAGTGGGGGAAAAAAAACGAATCAGGATGGTATGTGTTTCTTTCTTTTAAGTAAATTGAAAGTTACCTGTAAAATAAAAGATTTCATTTTCAACGGAACGGGCAGGTTTTTAAAAAAAATCATACATTTGTGTAATGAGTAAGATGTGATTTATGTATTTATTTATTTATGTATGTATTTATTTATTTATTTAAATACCATCAGATAAAAATAACATTTATCTAATTTTACATATAAAATAATAATCGCTGCTTTCTTGAGCATTAATACGGCTAAAAAAATGTCTAAACCTTTCACTACACTACAAAAAAAAATGGAACAGCTTAACTCAAAAAGTGTAATCACATTTCGCTGGAGAAAAACACAACCTGTCGTTAAACGCGTATATTTTAATCCCCAGAACGTATTAGGTAAGAAAATGAAATGTAAAATAATAATAATAATAATAACCTAACCAGTGTTTGACATTGAGTAATAATGTTAAGCTAAACTTTGTAAATAATGTTAAGTTAAACGTTGTAAATAATCGTAAGTTAAACGTTATAAACAATGTTAAGTTAAACGTTGTAAATAATCGTAAGTTAAACGTTGCAAATAATGTTAAGTTAAACGTTATAAACAATGTTAAGTTAAACGTTGTAAATAATTTATATGAGGTAAAAAAAAAAATCTTGGGGAAAAAAAGGGACTTCACTTTTTTTTAATAAACGACAGTTGAAGTGATTCGTTTTGTGAGTTATACCCCATGTCATCATTAGAGATGTTGAGCAATGTATTTCAGATAAATGCTTATGTCTCCTATCAGTTCCACTACTATTGGATGACTGCAGCGGGGATGTTGGCCGTTACCTTCTCCTTCCCAGTTGGTACGTTGGTTGTAAACTTTATCTTTTATTTTTTTTTTGTTTAAAGTTTTCCAGACATGATTTGTGGATTGAACTATTAAAAGAAAAGAAAGACGGCGATATAAAAAGATTATTGAATTAATTGATGGATGTATGGATAGATAGGCTTATGGATGTATGGGAGTATGGATGTTTGGATATATGAATGTATGGATGTATGAATGTATGAATGTATGGATGTATGGATGTTTGGATGTACGGATGTATGATTGTGTGGATGTATGGATGAATGGATGTATGGATGTATGAATGTATAGATGTACGGATGTTTGGATGTACGGATGTATGAATGTGTGGATGTATGGATGAATGGATGTATGGATATATGAATGTATGGATGTACGGATGTTTGGATGTACGGATGTATGAATGTGTGGATGTATGGATGAATGGATGTACGGATGTATGAATGTATGAATGTATGGATTTACGGATGTTTGGATGTACGGATGAATGTATGGATGTACGGATGTTTGGAAGTACGGACGTATGAATGATGGATGTATGGATGAATGGATGTTTGGATGTACGGATGTATGGATGTATGGCTAAATGGATATATAGATGTATGAATGTTCGGATGTACTGATGAATGGATGTGTGAATTTATGGATGTTTGGATGTACGGATATATGAATGTATGGATTATGGATGTATGGATGTTTGGATGTACGGATGTACGGATGTATGAATGTATGTATGGATGGATGCATGGATTTGCATTTAGAGGAAATATAAACATAGAGAAGATGAATTATGTACTGGTGGGGAGGAATGGAGGGAGAACAAAAAGGAGGAATAGAACTGGAAGAGTGCGAGGAAGAAAGAGGAATAGAAAGAGGAAGAGAGAGAGAGGGGGCAGGGAAGGGTAAGAGAGTGGGGAAGAAAAGGGAGAGAGACAGAGGGAGATAGAGGAGGGAGACAGAGGGAGGAAGAGAGAGTGTGGAAAAGGTGAGAGATATAGAGGAGGATAAGAAAGAGAGAGAGAGAGCGGGAGGGAGGGAGTCTGTAGAAAAGGGGATAAAGAGAGAGAGAGAGAGAGAAATGGGGGGGTTAGAGAGAGACTGTGAAGAGAAGGGGGAAAGATAGGGGAGGGGTGAGAGAGAGAGAGAGAGAGATACAGGTGGGTGCACAAAAGAGCCTCGCAAACCCTCCAATGTACACTCATTTTTTTTTACGGTCCCATCTTTTTAAAAGGGCATGAAATATTAGGGGCACCTACCACAGAACAGTCCCCGCTACTCCCCCTTCCCCCAATTTTACACTTGTATTATTGTTTTGTATTTATTTTTTTTTAGGGGCGCAAAATTTTGCTTGTATCCCTCTTTTAGCACTGGGTCTCTGCCGACTAAACCATGTCTCTCTGTTTTACGTGTGTACTCACAGATCAAGGCGCCAGTCAAGATGGCCGTATACGCCCCTGCTACGATGATATTTTACCGTCCGAAGACCTATCCGTTGAGAGTAACGAGGACACTGGTGGCAGCTTGAGATACCAGTTGGTAGAAAATGTGTTCGATTCTAATTTGGCAGCTGGTACATTTTTTTTTAATTTTTTTTTTATATGAATAGAAAATTTGAGGGCGAAAATTCAAATTTCTTCCACAGAGGGATAGTGCAGGTGTCGGCAACCTTTTGAGACGGAAGAGCCAAAAGTTATAATTTACAATTTTCTATTTTTTTTAAAGAGCCACTAAAATTGTTGTTTCAATATTATGGTATTTGATTAGGGCGCAATTTGACATCGAAAGTGCCGCAACTTGGCATCGAAAGAGCCGCATGCGGCTCGCGAGCCGCAGGTTGCCGACCCCTGTAGTGTGTAATGAAATAAAAAAGATAAATAAGCGTTTATCAATAAGTGTTAGCTGTACCCAGAGTGTAGTCTTAGAATAGGAAGCGCCATTTCCGTGGCAGATAATACCAAAGTGCTAAAAATGATCCCCCTTTGCTGCCCTTGTAAGTCGCTAGGTAAGTGCCGCATTGTTAAGATCACCATTTTGACCCTCCCTGTTTACGCTCTTGATTTTTTGTTTATAATGATCGATTTATAAACTGATTAAAACGGTTTAGAGATTGATTATTTCAGTGCTAGATTGATTGAATGTTTGAATGATTGATTTGTCCATTGATTCTTTGTTTTTAATAGATCGATGAAATAGTTGATAATTCGATAGTTTGACTGATGTGTTGAAAATTTGATTGATTTCTTTGCTTATTGATTCTGTGTTTAAATAAGCCGATGAATAGATGATTAATCGGTTGTTTGGTTGATGAGTCAATAAGATTCACTGATAAATTTAATTATTTGATCTGTAGTTTTGATAGCTAATGATTTTTTTTATATATTATTTATGTATTTATTTTGCCTTTATTAAGGTTCTTGCGATGTTTTGGGTATCACAGTACTGAACAGGGAGATTTTCACTACCGCAAGTCAGCACTGTGTGGAGTTCGAATGCAACGATGGAGTGGTCAGCACTATTAAAGAAGGTTTTATTGTTTGTTTGTTTGTTGTTACTAATTCTACCTCTCATAATAAATATATTGACCGGAAGTCTAACCGCCGCAACCGATGGGTCAGTGGACAGCCAGTCTCCTGTAACTGGCTCACTGTTGTTGTTTATACTTGATCCAGGAGCGGATTATGGTCGGTTGAGACCCACGGGTGCAGAAACAAAAAGGTTGGCCCCTTTCAAAAGACAGAGGCGGAGAAAAATAAAACTTTAGGCGTGGTGTTAAAAAAAAAGTGGGGATTTTAAAAGAAATACCGTACAACGACAGAACTACCGTACAACGACAGAACTACCGTACAACGACAGAAATACCGTACAACGACAGAAATACCGTACAACGACAAGAAATACCGTACAACGACAGAAATACCATTACAAGGACAAGAAATACCGTACAACGACAAATACTCGTACAACGATAAAGAAATACCGTACAACTGACAGAAATACCATTGTGACGACGACGAAATACCGCTTTGTGACGACAGAAATACCGTACAACGTGACAAGAAATACCGTACAACGACAAGAAATACCTTACAATGACAAAAAATATCTCACAATGACAGAAATACCGTACAATGACTGAAATACCGTACAACGATAGAAATACCGTACAACGACAGAAAAACCGTACAAGGATAGAAATACCATACAACGACAGAAATACCGTACGATGATGCGAATACCGTGCAACGATTGAAAATACCATACATGAAAATACGTCAAAATCGAAAACATTTTGAAAAACGACGAAATACCGACTTCCCAAGGTTACGAAATACCAGTACAACAGCAAACTGTTATGACAGAAGCCGTTACAATTACGTATAAATACCGTACAACGACAGAAATACCATACAACGACAGAAATACCGTACAATGACAGAAATACCATACAGCGACAGAAATACCATGCAACGACAGAAATACCGTACAACGACAGAAATGCCGTACAATGAAAGAAATACCGTACAACGACAGAAATACCGTACAATGACAGAAATGCCGTACAATGACAGAAATACCGTACAACGACAGAAATACCGTACAATGACAGAAATACCATACAACGACAGAAATGCCCGCAGACAATAAAAATAATAAGGGGGGCAACATTTTACAGTGAGTTTTATAAAGAATTACATACTTTTTTTTCCATCCTATAATTTGTATTATCTATAAATGACTCTCTGTTGTTGTTATTGTTGATTCCCAACAGGCTGTGAGTCCAATGGTACATGTTACAACCTGGACACCACATTTGTTGAGGACTGTACAACGTACAGGTGTTCTAAATCTGTACAGGATGGGGTCACTAGCTATAGCACATCCGCTGTGGAGACGAGTGAGTACCACGTGACACTTAGTGCGGGAGCTCACGTAATACACGTGACAGGTTCAGAGTTTCAAGATTGATTCATGACTTTATTGGGTCAGCTGTTGTGTAAACTGCTTGTCTTTCGGGTCAGCTGTTGTGTCAACTGTTGGTCTTTTGGATCAACTGCTGTGTCAACTGTTTGTCTTTTGTTTTAGCCACTGTTATATGTGTGTGTTTATAGATGGATAAACAGACTGATTGACAGACAGATAGATGGATGGATGGAGGTATGAATGGATGGATGGATCAATCGACCGATAGATATATCAGTTAGATAGATAGATAGTATTAGATGGATAGACAGATACGTCAGTTAGTTAGATAGATAGATAGATAGATAGATAGATAGATAGATAGATAGATAGATAGATAGATAGATAGATAGATAGATAGATAGATAGATAGATAGATAGATAGATAGATAGATAGATAGATAGATGGATGGATGGATGGATGGATGGATGGATGGATGGATGGATGGATGGATGGATGGATGGATGGATGGATGGATGGATGGATGGATGGATGGATGGATGGATGGATGGATGGATAAATAGATTAATTGATGGATGGATGGATGGATGGATGGAATATTTTCTGGCACAATTTGTGTATGTATTCATTTCATTATCTGCAGCGCCTATCACAATGGCCCTGCTATCATCCCAATAAATCCGTGTGTATGTGTCAGGCAACTGGTGTAACTATTGTGGCGTCTTCATATCTTCGCTTCACTGTCTCTTGCATTTTCTTTCTTCCTCAACTCAGGACCGTGTAGTACTCATCAGGTTGTACTTCAAATACTAATATGTCTAATGGTACGATTTAGTGAGTATATTTCAACCATGTTCTACATTTCTACAGCCATTGATGTAAAAAAAAAGGGATTACATTTATAATTAGGGCCCGACGTGACTGGCAGGGGGGGGGCCCATTCACAAAGAATAAGGTCACAAACACCATGCCATCTATTTGAATTCACACGCTGAAGCTTACAAAAATCTTCTCAACTGATTGGGGGGGGGGGGGGGAAGGGGTTCAAATTATGCATGTATCTTTACCCCCCCAACTCCAATAGTTATCACATCGGCCCTGACTTTAAACAAACTACATTTGTCTGTGTGTGTGTGTGGTGTGTGTGTGTGTGTGTGTGTGTGTGTGTGTGTGTGCGTGTGTGTGTGCTATTAATACGTTAATCTTCCTCCCATTCCTTCAGTGTGCAGGGATGCTGGTGGCAACTGTCACAGATCTGGAGAGACGGTGTACTACAACAACATCAAGTGCACCTGTATGGTAAAAGAGGAAGATGCGAAGTATACCTGCACAACATAAATTCTGTTCATGAAACTTCCAGACATTTATAATGATTAACGTCATGTTATGAAATGGTTTTCTTGGTAAAGTGTTACTCTCTAATCTAAAGCATTAAACACAATAACAATGATACACATGTACATATAATATGTCATTCTATGTTTTACTCTCTGAACTAAAACATTAAAGAATACCACTAGATGTCTTTATATCTATGGATATAACTGTCGTTCATTGTTCTATCTATAGCTATCGTTTAATTAGGTTTGGAAGTAAACATTGTGTTGGTGTGCTAGTGATAAACTGTGTGATTCGAGCTTTGGTCTTCAACACGCCAACAAGCATTACCATCCTATTAACACCAAGAGCTGATAATCTTTTCTATATAAAGAAACATCAATAGAAATGATGTTGATGAATGCAAACAGAATTTAACACAACAGACTCATCCATAGAAAACCACTTACACAAACACAACAAACGCGTACAGAAATAACAGATCAATACAAACATTCTTGGGATAGAATATGTCTCGAATTAACACTTCATGTCTGTACTTAACCACAAAATGATTTATGTTGGCATAGCTTATCTTACACTATGAAGAACACAACAGATTTATGCTAACACAACATATCTATACAAATACAAAAGACAAGGGCGGATATATGTCTGTTGAGGCAAATTAAAATCTTTGAGAACTTAAAAAGAGACACAGAAGATTTGAAAACAAGAGTAAAGTTTGTTCCATTTTTTTTTTGTTTGGCCTACCGCCCACTATTAGATTCACCTCTGACAAACGAACAACGCTAAATGAAACTGATTTACGCTACGCTAGAATATATTTAGTAAACACAACAGATTTATAACATAACATATGTATTACAAAAGTAATGACTTTATTTATTGCACACGCACAGAAGAGATCCTTGTTGAAAACACTCCAGGTTTATTCTTAAAAATGACCATTCCAACACATATCATCACTAAGTACGCTTCGAACCCCAAATTATCTAAAAATCTGGACACTATCTCTTTTAAGGGCTTGTCAGTGAGCTTATCCGGTGGCCCACATGTACAATGGCCCCCATTCTAATGGTTGGCAAGTTGCACAAGGAAACTGGTTTGCCATTTGGGGGCCCATAAAAGATGTCAATACTGACATGCCCTTAATGACGTCAACTCACAATCCTCCACAATGACCTCAAATAGGGCGCCACCTTTAGTGACCCCCCCTCCCCGCCCCCTCCCGCCCACCACCTCTCCACCACTAATCATCTCCCCTTTCCCCAATCAATCGAATTCATAAGTAACCAGTTTGAATGAGTTAACTACCCTTATCAACTGGCCGGAGTTACCAACTTGAACCACATTTTGATCCGTAGATATGTGTCTGTTGATTTTATTTTGTTTAAGACGTTGGTGTGGGTGGGGATGGTGGAGTACCCATAGGGTGATCACAACGTATTGGTACTTCCAGAAAAACCTGTCAATCATGTTCAGGATTACACAAATACCTCGTGTGATTAGAGTCGGGTTATAACGATAAGTGAAATGGTATTGGAAAGGTAAACAACATTGCAGCGGTATATCGCTAAGGGTAAATCGCTTTAAGCTAATTGATAGAAATGGGTGAATGGATTCAAAGTATTCTTTCACCAGTGAAATAAATGTAACACATTTTTTTTAAAAAGATTTGTAGCTTCATTCTGGATTTTTAGCAATTGTATCTGTTTCTTATTTTCCCTTCCTAACCCCCTCCCTCCCCCCATATCTCCTATCTATCGTATTTACTAATCATCTGTCTCTTATTTGTCTTCTCAGTTCTAGAAATCCCGCATTCTCTCTCTTTCTTTCTCTCTCATTTCCCCCCCCCTCTCTCTCTCTCACTCTTTCTCCCTATCTCTCTCTCTCTTCCTCTTTCTCTCTCTTTCCCATCTCCCTCTCTCACTTTCTCCCTCTCTCCCTCTTTTTCCCCTCTATCCCTCTTTCGCCCTCTCTTACGTTTGACCTCTCCCCCCTTTTCTCCCTCTTCCTATTTTCCTTTCACCCAGTTCCTCTCTTCCTCTCTCCCAATCTCCCGCTTTCGTCCTCTCTCTCTTTCTTACTCTTTCTCCATCCTCCCCTCTCTCTCTCTCTTCCTATTTCACCCTCTCCATCTCGATCCCTTTCCCTCTTTCTCCCCCTGTCTCTCTCGCTCTCTCCCTCTGTCCATCAGGGTGGTCTGGTTGTGTAGTGATAGTTAAGACTACCACTACTACCACTAAGACTACCACTACTACCACTAAGACTACCACTACTACCACTAAGAATACCACTACTACCACTAAGACTACCACTACTACCACTAAGACTACCACTACTACCACTAAGACTACCACTAAGACTACCACTACTACCACTAAGACTACCACTACTACCACTAAGACTACCACTACTACCACTAATACTACCACTACTACCACTAATACTACCACTACTACCACTAAGACTACCACTACTACCCTAAGACTACCACTACTACCCTAAGACTACCACTACTACCACTAAGGCTACCACTACTACCACTAAGACTACTACTACTACCACTAAGACTACCACTACTACCACTAAGACTACCACTAATACCACTAATACTACCACTACTACCACTAAGACTACCACTACTACCACTAATACTACCACTACTACCCTAAGACTACCACTACTACCCCTAATACTACCACTACTACCCTAATACTACCACTACTATCCTAAGACTACCACTACTACCACTAATACTACCACTACTACCACTAAGACTACCACTACTACCACTAATACTACCCTAAGACTACCACTACTACCACTAAGACTACCACTTCTACCACTAAGACGACCACTACTACCACTAATACTACCACTACTACCCTAAGACTACCACTACTACCACTAATACTACCACTACTACCACTAAGACTACCACTAATACTACCACTACTACCCTAAGACTACCACTACTACCACTAAGACTACCACTACTACCACTAAGACTACCACTATACCACTAAGACCAGGCTTGCGGAGCCGGAGCCGAGGAGCCGGGAGCCGCTACTTTTTGCTGGAGCCGGAGCCGAAAAAATCTGGCGGCTCCACGGCTCCCAAATGTTTTTTTTACAGCAGAATTTTTTATTATAGCTTTAAAATTTCAAATTTGTTTGATTGTTTGCCTCCTACAATTTGAAATGTTGTATTTTTTACGAACTGTAACAGCATTTAAATGATATTGGGAGAGGTCCGAATAAAAATCGGAGTTTATTGGTACCCGGGTCCGAATAGTCACTTCGAAATTATAAATAATAAATATAAATACTGAAGTCTTTAAAATATTTTAAATAATGTATTATTTTACTATTTGCTAATTTGATCATTAAAATAACTTTTTATTACTTATTAATATGGCGACTAGTGAAACCTCGGTCGAAAATAATGATATGATTCTGGATGCACTGAAATGGTTTGTTTTTAGTAAAACCGACATGCGTATATTTTTCAAGTTCCTGACTATGGGGGTGAACGCGGCAAAATTTGCATAACTTTTTATCAGCGGCATGTTTGCGTGGCGCAATTACAAAATTTTTTGTCTCGTGTGATACTATCTTAATAGGGAGCCCGAGCCGTGCCGGAGCCGGAGCCGTCAAATTTGTGGGAGCCGGAGCCGGAAAAAAATTTGGCGGCTCCGCAAGCCTGACTAAGACTACCACTAATCGACGGTTACACGTTCAACTCTTGGCCATTTACTTTTTTCCCCTTGGGTCTGTAACAACTCTGTCCTATGGGTTATTCGCTCTTTTTTTGTGTGTGGCATTGCGCAAAAAAAGAAGAACTACCAATGCAACAAAGCTAGAAGTAATTCTGTCTATCGTCAACACTAAGATTCTGTTATTTGAAATAATTAAAAGAATAGCCTGCTGCAGAACTAAACCACCAGGAACGTTCTCCAGTAATGAGAACCGATGTGACATTCATTACAGCACACTAGTGACTCCAGAGAAGTCTATCTCCCCCCCCCCGCCCCCCATCCCCCATGAGAGTCTCTGCCCATGAGTCCCATGAGAGTCTCTGCCCATGAGTCCCAAATACTTTATGAATGGCTACGTATCGGTGTCATACATCTAACCGCCTCCAGTTTACCATCAGTTGCGGGCAAAAAGTGTAAATAGCGCCGCCTAGTGACACAGACCCCGTGACTGTTGTAGTATAGAGGAGGAGGAGGTCCTTTGAGTCGGGGGAGTGGCGACAGACATGAGTGCCTGGTTATGTGACTGCGTTCAATGTTAAGACTCATGTTTATATTTCACGTATGCATGTTTGTATTGATCCATATGCTTTTTGATCGGTTGATATATCAAATTAATGGGCTAAATGTCTGCATGTGTATGTTATGTGTGATGAATTGCAAAATATACATTACATTTTCGTTTAACTATAACATTTTATATATAGATAGATAGACAGGCATACATATATACAGACAGACAAAACAGATAGATAGATAGATAGATAGATAGATAGATAGATAGATAGATAGATAGATAGATAGATAGATAGATAGATAGATAGATAGATAGATAGATAGATAGATAGATAGATAGATAGATAGATAGATAGATAGATAGATAGATAGATAGATAGATTAGATAGATAGATAGATAGATAGATAGATAGATAGATAGATAGATAGATAGATAGATAGATAGATAGATAGATAGATAGATAGATAGATAGATAGATAGATAGATAGATAGATAGATAGATAGATAGATAGATAGATAGATAGATAGATAGATAGATAGATAGATAGATAGAAATACATACAGAAATAAGACATAAATAAAGAGAGAGAGAGAGAGAGAGAGAGAGAGAATGATATAAGCATCCCATATTCAAACCCCATGTACAAATTGATGATTTTTCTCCCTGCTCCAGTGACTATGTTTTCGGTCACGTGTGTCTCCAGAGTATCTGAAAATAAAAAGGCATTCACCCACCCCGCCCCAATAATAACTGACTCGCTCAGCAAGGCCAATGCACAAATTACCATGCCTCAAAAAAAAAAAAATTAACGAAACAAAGCAGTGCCGCAATATGCCTGTATGGATAATGTGACCATGTTATTAAGTATGTTTACCGGGGGGTTTACGGATGGTCGTGTGGTAAAGCGCTAGAATGTCACTGATATTTCAAGTCATGGTGAAAGTTCCCACTAGATCTCACGCCGATGCTTTAAGTTTAAAATAAAGAAAAATGGAGACAGTTGCACCCTGAACGTGTCGATACGGTTCAAAGAGGTATACCTGGGTGGAAGTAAAAGTGGCCGGACATTGTGCCACCACGTGGTGCTGATTAAAGCACGTTTTTAGTGACCGGGGGGTTGGAGGGGTTTGGGCTTGTTGTTGTTGTTGTTGTTGTTGTTGTTGCCAGTCTGTGTGTAGCTGATGTCATGCACCAGTGGGCGTTGCCACGTAGAGCCTTGTTTGTACTTGGGGCCGTCCTGGTTGATAATGAAAATGAACTGGGTCAATTGAGGTCAGTTCTATCCAGTAGGCGTACTTAGGGTAAGGGAGGGGGGTCCTAATTCGAAAGCCCCATGGGCCCCAGCTTGAGGGGGGCCCCCAAGAAATTTGGTTACATTAACCATCAAGTACATTATCTCATGCCATGGTGTCGAATGTCAAAATGCATGTGTCCCCAAAAAGGCCAAGTCCCTCCGGGCCCCTCAAATCCGTAATTTCAGCACAGCTTGGGTTAAAGAACTGGAACACAATAATATAGTGTTTTAGTGATAACAAAGAAATAAATGTCTTTTTAAGTAAATGTCAAAGTCAATTGTCAAAATACAGTTATACTGGACACCTTAAGGCGCACCTAGAGCTCTGAGCTGTAAGGGTCGTTAGAAAGCCCAAATATCTTCTTTCTTCCTTTGGCTCTACAGCCCATTTAGGGCCCTGGCCTGCCATACTACTCTTCTCCACTTTTCCCGATCCATGGTCTTCTTCCTCCACCCTCTCACTCCTATGGCTTTAAGGTCTTTCTCCACTTCCTCCAACCATCTGCTTCTTGGTCTGCCATTAGGTCTTTTCTCATTGGGAGTTGCCTTATATATTGCTTTTGGACCTCTGTTGTTTTCCATTCTTTCTATGTGCCCTACCCACCTCAATCTATTCATTTTGATTTCAGCTGTTATATTTGGTTCTTCGTATAGTTCGTACAGTTCTGAATTGATTCTACTTCTCCACTCGTTATTGTCCTTTACTGACCCATATATTTTCCTAAATACTTTCCTTTCCCAAGTGTTCAGCACATTTTCTGCTTCTTTGCTGATGGTCCATGTTTTGCTACCATATGTTACTGCTGGTCTGATCATTATCTTGTATATGGCAGAAAGCCCAAATATACATATATTAAATTATACCATTTATGCAGTCGGGGGGGGGGGGTGCACTACACTGGACATGCAAATTTACATGGCAGTTGTTTTTATATTTTTTTCCCAGAGGTAAAATCTGCTTCAATCATTTATTTAGATTTAGAGTTGTCCTAATTTCAAACCGCTATGATTTAGAAAGTATGAATGAACTTTATAACTAGTGTGACACATTGACACAGCAGGCCCGTAGCGTGAGGGGGGCCGGCCCCCCCCCCGCCTTTTGTCGCCCCCCCCCCCTGCTTATTTGTTCTACTTAGTAAAATGTATTACCTGGCCCCCCTCTGCCATTGCCTGGCCCCTGCTGTAGAATGCCTGGCCCCTGCTGTAGAATTTTCACGCTACGGGGCTGTGACATAGTGTGTTACAGTTTTGCCAATAAAGTGAGTTGATTTTTCGTTTTTGTGTTTCAAGTATGTGAAAATATCTTTTGAAATGTCGACCATGCCCAATAAATCGACCAACTGGTTTAACTTTACTAGGTTGTTGTAAGTCTACTGCAAGTGACCGACATGTGTGCGCTTCTTGATAAATAAATGTGTGGGATAATACTCTTGCATAGCTTTTGTGAAAAATGTCTATGCAATGATGCGCTGCAACAGAGTAAACAACGAGTTATTTTGTTGTTGTTGTTGTTGTTGTTGTTAATGTTGTTTTGTTATGTCTGATTAAGTGACCACGCTTTGGATAGTCTACATCAGTTCAGGATCGACGCAACATTCTGGTTTCGTTGTTTGACCAATCTTGTGCAAGTAACTCCCTGTCAAGTATGAACGAATACATTAAACTCATTCACACGTCCAGGTGCTAGAAACGGCGTATTTTTTTTTAATGAATATTAGTCTTTTTATTTTTACATAAATATGTGTTGAAGCTGACAGTCACAGGGTGACCGTATTTGTATTGAGGGCACGCTTGACCAATCGTGAACTCCTTGTGTGTATGGTCAAGGGAGAGAACCAATTTAAAGCTGTATGTGCGTGTGCGTGCGTGTGTGTGTGTGTGTGGGTAGCTGGAATGGGAGAACACGATGTGTAATTATTGAAATTGTGGTAGAACCTTTGTACGTTGATCTAGTATATTTATATTAGACGGTAGAGTGTTGAGCCTAAATAAGAAGAAGTTGAGTTTTCTCGTCTTTATACATATGGAAATAGTTGTGTATTCATATGGAAATAAATAGTGTTGACAGTGCCAAACCTAAGTATTTGGGGGCGGGGGGGGTCACATCAAGAACTTAAAGATTGTCCCTTGTTATCTTTTCTAAACACATAGTTTATACTGTTTTACATTTCATTATTCAATTTTATGTAATAACTGAAAGAACTTGCAATTTACTGATTTTCTCAAACATTTGCATGCAATTCTTGATTTATTTTGAATTCTCTTTATTATCAAATACTTGGTTCATTTAAAAAAATAATTAATATTTTTAATGGGAAAAAAAAACTCAGCAAAAGGTCAGAAAAATTAATTTCAAATTATAAATGAAGTGCCTCTTTTAATATATGTTTCATAAATTCTGCTACTAAAAAGATTGAGGTCTTGCCAAAGCACTGAACATTATATATTTATATAGAAATGATGCATTGATTTTAGTTATGCCTTATGTCTAAAACTATTCAATATATAAATGAAATGAAGTATTCTAATAATTAATCTAGAAAAATCTCATTATACTTTCGTTAATCTCTTAAAAATGTATTTTAAAGTATAGATTCCCGCCTATAACTTAGATAGTAGAGTTCACCTGCTTCTGTAGCCACAGCTCTAATACAGAGTCTATCCTTCTTTACTTCACCCAATAAATACCAGGTACTCATTTTAATCTGGGCATACTTAAAGATATCCATTGGACCTGAAAAAAGTCCCAGAACTCACTGGAGCATTATAGCATTCAGTTCACCACTCTACTTCACTTCCACCCTGTCCTTTTTCTAAAATTGGTATACAAATTTCTAATTATTTTGTAAAAAAAAAGATTTCTTTAGATGAAACAAAAAATGATATAAAGTGAATTATTAAAACAAGAAATGCATCACTGTTTTTTTGCTTGAAATAAATTGTATGCAACAAACAGCATATTCATAACAATCTTTGTTCAAACAGGCTGGTCTAAACACTCAGGATGAACTAAATGCTGTAGGGGAAATAGAGGGTAGCAGTATTAGTCTTGGTCATGCTCCTAAACTATTAAAGGCAGAATCATCCCAAGTTATTCAGCTTAAAAAGAAGGAAAGAGAACGGGGAAAAGAAGAAAAACTCTAAAGAATCATTGTAAGTTTAAATATAGATTTTTATACTATATATAAATATGTAAAAAAAATTAATTTAAAATAGTAATGTTCCATATTTTGTTTTTTTTTTTAAATATGTCACCACATCTTCTTAATTTGTAAGATGCTAAATGTTCCATCAAGTACCAAAGTCTTCAAATTTTAATTCTATTTAGAAATATCTAAAAGTGCTTGGGAAGGGGGGGAGAAGCTTGAGAAGAGTTAAGTGAATTGGAAATAATTTGAATAATTTCATTTTTACCATTATTGTATGGTTGAAAAACATACTTTAATATAGAAATGTCTTTATCTCATTGAAAAAAAAAAATCGGAGGGTCCTTAAGGGCTAAACTGAGACCGATGGCCGAGTGGTGTAGATACTCGCCTGTCAACCTGAGAGTCCTAAGGTTCGATCCTCTGTGAGAACCATGGGAATTTTCCCAGGTGAATTTTGTTTCAAAGTCTGTCCACAAGTCCACCCAGCTTTAAATGGGTACCTGGCTAAATGTGTGGGAAGTAAAGGCAGCTGGGCATTGTGCTCACCTTTTAAGGGCTAAATAAACTTTCCTTTTTTTAAACAGAAAAATGATTATAACATAAATAGTTCTTTATATATTACTATGAAATTTTAACATATTGTAGCAACATCACATATACATGCATATCTGAAGGGATTCTCAAAAATTCTTTTATTTTAGATTTTGTTTTTGTTTTATATTGTTTTTATTTCATTGCACCCTGATTTGACTGTGTGAAAACATTCTTACAAAAAAAAAGTAATCTATATGTGAAAATTTTTCCCTTGAATTACTTTTAAATATATATGTGTTTTGACACTCACAAGGTTTTTTTCTAATACATTTTGTAGTTATAACAATTTTAAAATGTAAACAAAAACTATTTGAGTAGCCATGGCAACCTTCAATTTAAAAAAAAAAATGATTTCATATTTTTAATGTCCATTCAGATACCAGTGTTCTAATATAAGTTTCACAGGCAAGGCAAAAAAAAAATATAATTCTGTTCCCCACTAATTTGCTGATAGAATGTATTTCCTTGATTGATTTAAGAAGCCCTGTATCTGGAAAACCTGCTTCAAGTCATCCCATAGTGCAAAAGGGAGAACATAAAAGCTAAAGTTCTCAGGTGTAGAAGATGAATCTAAAGAAAAAGAAATTGAGGCTTCAACTTCACCAGTTAGCTCAGCTGACAATATATCAAGAGCTGCTGAAAGACCACAAAAGCTAAAGTTAGTATTGTAACTATGTTAAAACTTAAAATCTTTTGAAAAAAAAAACATTAAAAATAAAACATGCAAAAAAAAAAACTGAAAGTTATGTCCTGCAGAGGGTGTCCTTCTGTACTTTTGTGTTTTTCCACTCTGCTGTTGAAGTTTTCCATTGGTTGCTGCAACATCTCATCTGGAAAGCACACATTTGCAAGTTATAATGGTTTGAAAGCTGTAAAAAAAACTATGTTAGATTTCTTCTTTTTTATTGGGCTTTTCAAAATTTCCTATTTTTTTGGATCACGCTGTACTATAATGCACATTTTAATAATCACAAATTATATTTTTTTTTTCTTTCTAGAATTGAAGAAAATGAAAGGTAATTTTTTTAAATATTATTTAGTGACAAATATCATTTATGATGCGTGCTACTTATATTGATATTAAACTCCACCACTAATAGTTTTTATTAGCATATATATTACTGGTAGCCTTTTTAAGGTTATATATTCGTTAGTTTAAAAATATTTTGTCTTTAAAGCTGGTATTTAGATAATAATTTTTTTTGCTATTTTATTTTCATTTTTTTACTTTATATTATCCTACAAGCTGCACCCTGCAAAACCGTTGCATAGAGTTCCCTTAGTGCCTTAGATTTGATCATTAGGCTAGGTTATTTTTTATTTCAGATGGATCCAATTTATTCATGATTTTATTACAACTTAAAGATACAATGAGTACAACAAAAAAACGTATTTAAATGGAATTATTTCACATTTTGACCTTTGGGTTTCATGTTTGAAAACTGCAGAAGCTATTCAAAATTGTAGATTTTTTAAAAAACATTTATCGAATCGAGGCTTCATTTTGAATTCTTGATTTGTACTTTCGATAATAACACTTGAGCTGTGGTTACGCTATAATTTATATAATCTTTTACATATATCTCATGTGATTACTATTCCTTCTATTAAAAAGCTTAACATTTTATGTTTACACTAGTTATTTCTAAATTCAAAATTAACAAAATATATTAGAATGTGTTGATATTACCTTAAGTGACATCCTGCAGATAAATATGTCAGACGTGTCACCAAATAAAAAAGAATTAAATAAGTAGAATCCCACCTATCAGGTTCGTGTTTATATTACAAACATATATTTTGACCTTATTAAAAAATAATTATCCATAATAAAATGAAGGAACCAATAGTTTCTTTGTTAATGAAATTAGTGTAATTAATGGTATAGGTATGCAGGACAATCCAGCTTTTGCTGTATCCCACATGTCCTTCCATCACACTATGCTGGACTTTTTAGAGTATACTGTAAATTAATACTTTTTACAATGTAAATTACTATTACTATTATTATTATTATTATTATGCATAATAAAATATGTTTACCCTCAACAAAGAAGGGTTATATTAGTGATGGAATATTAACAAAGTAATTATTGATACATTTACAATTCTGAATATTTATGTAAATTTCTGATTCTGATCCCAATACATAGAATAAAGAGATTAAAGAAGGTTAAAAAATACAAAGCAATTTGAAGATTCAATTTCAAATAATTGGTTAAGGAATTAGACTAAATTCTCAGATTCTTTTACCCAAAAATTATGTGTATTGCTTGTTATACCTAACTACATTAAATATATTATTAGCTCACAACATTGTCAATGAATGAAATTAACTAATCAAAAGACATTCATTCGTATATCAAGTTAACAGTAATGTTTTTATTTTCAGTTTTATCTCTGGCTAAATGATTTTATTCATGTTAGTCATAATTTAAGTGTCTCAAACAACACTTTCCAAATATTGGGACATTTTTGCTGTCTCTCTTTACTTTGACTATTGACTACCAGCTCCTTGTATGGATCCCAGATTATATAACAAGATGCTGCATCAAACTTTATTTTCTGACCACTGTAGTACCCTTTCTACATCTTGACCATGGCTTAGTCTGCCATGGTCATGGAGGCACCATGGAAGACATAGCTGGTGTTGTTGGGGATCATACCTGTAACGAATCAAGAATTACAGCTTTACCACCCCTGAGTCATAATAACTTGGGCCACACATACTCTAAGATGACTCACTACCTCTATCCCTGCTGAGACTCTCAGTAAAAAAATAATTTAATAGATTACTTTAAAACTTTCCTGAAGTAAATAATTGATGAAAATTGAATTACAATAAGAAATTGGAATCATAACTTGTTACCAGAAATTAAAAGATATATTATGAAAATTGTAGCTATATTTGCTTGGATGTGTACATAAATCTCACCATATACAATATCATCTGCAATATTGTTGAAGTAAATTTTAATCAATTTTAAAGAAAAAAATGTTTAGAAAAGAATGTTATAGCCTTAGCAAAATAATGTCTAGTATTTTCATCTACATCACATTATAATTTTATGAACAATATTTCTTTGCATATATTAACCTATAATAATATAATATTTTTTCTAAATATTATGTTATTTTTTAAAAAAAAACTGCTTTAAGAGCTATCATTTTAAAATGTATAAATGTTTTTTCTATGCATGGATTTGCAGAAACTCCTACTAATTTTAGGTATTTCTAATTAGTAAAAAAAAATCTAAAAAGTAATATGTTTTTTAGTTTTATTTGATGAAAATGTTGATATAATTAATTATGTAATACTAACTTTTTTTTCAAAAGCATTAAAAAAGACAAACAATGAGACAGTATGCTTTAATTACTTATTTTTAAAACATTTCTCTGCTAATAAGAATCAAATTTGTCCTTTTACCCAAGCAGAAGATGATGATGATGTTTCAAACTAAAAACAAAGATAAGGCCAGAGTATGCAATACTTTGCCTTTGGTTTCTACATTTATTCATATGAGTTTTTACTATTTTTTCACAACTTATTTTGGTTTAGTGTTAATCTTTTTTTTTTAGTTTTTTTTTTTTTATTTTCTGATTCTGGTTATTTATATTAAAAAAATTTTAACTTGAAAAAATATATTTAATAAAGAATCAGATAGAATTTTAATTATCTAAAATCTACTGAAATTTGAAGTGTTAATTAGTGGCTTTTATTTATTTCACCATTAAAGCTCAGTAAATCTAATGAAAAATTAACATTTATAAGCAATGTTTATTCTGAGATATTTTCATCAATCATTTTCTGATCATTAACAGGACAGCTAGACCAAATCTTTATTTGCTTGATCATTTACTCACCCATTAATTATTAAATGGCAATATTTTATTCTGTTTAGTACCTTGAATTTAATTTTTATAAACTTTAAAATTTACTTTTAACTTTCTGTCAGTTTGTCTGTAAATCTTGTTGCTCAATTTTGAACTTTTTCTAATTTAGTGATAAGGCTCAAATTTGGCACACAGGTAGTTTTTACATGAATTAACATCTTATAGAATTATTAAGCTAATTACTTTTTAGTAATGTTTCTAATGGGAAAAAATTCACCTTGATTTTATCATGTAAAAATCAATGAAGCATAGCACTGGTGCTTAAATGCGCAAAATAATTGAAGCTTTTTTTTACTCATTATAGAATTGCAAAATAATTAAATTATGTTAAAGTGTACAAAAACAATAAAAAATATAAAAACTGACCTTTTTAAAAATAGGTTTTTATTACATTGCTCTAAAAATTACAAAAAATTACTCATTATATCATACAAATATTTATAAAAAATTATCATTACTAAAATTAAAGAGTGGGTAATTACAATATACTGAACTAAAAATGTATTTACATTAGATTAGTTGATGGGCACCCACGCTTATAATTTTAGATATGATATGATATATATATATAAATATTTGTATCATGCAATCAGTTTTTTTTTTATTTTAGTTCATTAAAATAAATGCTTGTTTTGAAAAAAGTTGCATAAATTTATTTTATTACAATTTTTGAATATTTTTGCAAACATACTAACAACTTTTGTCAGTAGTTAAAAGGTTTACAATTGTGTAGTCCTCTTAGGTTCATAATTCATTAGAAATTTTCTCTAATGTTTTTGAGTTCATTTCAAATAATTCATTTGACAGTCGTTCAGCTTAATTATTTGTCTTGAAGTGATATAAAGATTAGTCTTATATGAATAAGTCAATGCAGTGTCTTAATGATTGTGTAATTTTTTAAATTAATAATTATGGTAATTTTTTTATAACATTTTTTTATATATAGCATATCTGGGAATTATTTTTAAGTTTTGATAACCAAAGATTTCAAATTTTTATATATTTTGTTTAATTATAAAGGGTAAAGAGTTGTTTTTTTTTTTTGCTCAATATACAAAGGACTACTAAATTGAAAAATGTTAAACTTAGTTAAGATATATTTTCTTATATATCATATAATTAATAAATATTTATAAATAATTATTAGCACACCTCAAGCAGAACTTCCGTAACTGAAGACTTTAAGGCAGATCGTGGTAGTGAAATAAATGTTCTTATGGAAAACAAAGGTAACTTTATATAACAGATGATTTTTTAAAGGCTGTGTTAAATTGTACATTTAATCACTTCATTTAAAATAGCTAGAGTTAACATTGATCATGTTAAACTTTTTAATACTAAAAGTATTTATGTACAAAAATATACAATATATACTGCATTTATGTCAGATATGTTTATATTTTTTGCGCCATGTTTAAAAAAAAAGCAATACTTGCATCAAAGAGAAAAGAATATTCTGAGCTAGCCAACCATATCAATACCATCAAACATTCTATTGATGACAGTAAAGGAAATTTAGAACAATTCCGAATGCAGAGAGAAGCAGATGGTATGATTATTTAATTTTAAGCCATAGTTAAAAATATTAATATTACAGACATTACTTAGTTATATGATTAATGCCAAACTTCATCTGAACTTACTATAATGCCTTTTACCTTTAGATTTTTGAAGTTTTGCTTTAGCTTTAGCAGTAGTAAAATGTTCAATTTTTTAATAAACCTTTCTCAAATCTGGTAGTAGAAATAATAAAAAAGGTGTAAAAATATAAACAAAATGAACAGTGAGTATTTAAAAAAGAATTTTTATTTAACAGAAGCTTTAAATAGTAAGGATATATCTATGATGTTAATTTTAAATCTGGATCAGCCATAAGGAATTAGAGACTTTTATTTTGCTAAAATAAATTGGCCATTTAGTCTAAGAAGTGGCCTCTCAGCAGCACACTGTCAGAACTCTCTCTCTCTCTATGAACTCGCAGTGAATACTGCGGGCTGAGACTTAGTCTCTTAGAGCCCGTGAGATCAGACTTGCTGTGTCTCTCAACACGTAGGTAGCTTCGCCAGGAGGAGCCCGGGATGCGATCTTTAGCATTAGGCGGTCAGTAGGCAGCTCAATTTCTAAGGACAGTCTCGTAGTAATGCCTAAAATACTTCATCGTAAGCCGCTTTCTTTCCACCCATCTGTCATATCCCTTATGATTACGCTTTGTTTACGTGTTATTGTTATTGCCTTATTTGGTATTGTTCCATCCCTTGCTACATTGTTTAGTTACTGTGTTTATTTCCTTATTTGGTATGTTAAGTGCTTGTAAGGTCAAGCATGCATGACGAAATAGTGTCAATCACCCCACGCACTGGGTTTGGCAATCGCCCACACATTGACCTCGGTGGTTTTGGCGGAAAAATGACGTTATATGCGGGGTGATCTACCTATAAATGGGGAATAGATAACGGTCGAGAGGAGACCCAAGAGGGACCAGGAGTCCAGAGAGAGAGACTGTGTGACATGGGGACTAGGTGACCAGCAGGGTTGTTAATATTGCAATATTGTATTGGTATTGGTAGTATTGCCAATACTTCTTGAAATTTGATATTAGTATTGCCAATAATTATTTTTGATATTGGTATTGATTTTTAACCAATACTAAAAGCAATATTCAATAAGTTCTCTACAACATTGGTTGTGAATAGAGCTGAATATAATAAATTTTTCTTTGGTGTAGCCATCTGAGACTGAGCAATGAATGATAATAGAAATCATATATGATATCTGTGGCAATGAGCATTGACCAGTGAGTACTCTAAGTAAATTGATTTCTATGGAATTTGCTATTCTTTCCAAGCTTTTTTTCCGGTTGCCTTAAATAATTTTCTGAGTGTTTATTGTTATTTACAAAGTATCGTCAGGCAGTTAATGTGGTATGCTTTTGGTAACATCTGGTGAAACCTGGTGGATTCAATGTATGATGCTGTCACCAGAGTTTACAACATTCTCTGTGTAAGTGACATGGTAAGTTTGACAAACTTTTTGTGATGAACTTGATATCAAAAGACTACAGCCTGTACAGAAAACATTTGTTAAAGAGTATGTTGCTGTTATGAAGCCTGTTTGCTGTGCACTAGATATTTTGCAGGGTGAAACTAAAAAAGACAGTGGACTTGGGTTTCCTTTTACCAACACTTGTCGTGATGAAGGCTCAGTTAAAAGTGTTTCTTGATCAAGGAAAGAATGATCGACTTGTAGTTTGTTCTCCATTAGCTTCATGTCTTTTGAATGCCATCGATAGAAGATTTGCAAACATGTTTGACAGCATTGATGCTCAGCTGGCATCCGTTGTACATCCCAAATTCAAGTTGGACTGGATGGATGATGATTTGCAGCGTTCACATCTTATTGAAGTACTGAAGAGACGCGTTTCACAATCACTATTGGTTGCTACGACTGATGATCAGAAAGCAACGTCGGCTGCGGCTGCTGATGGTACAGATAATCAGCCAGACTTCTTCGCTGGATTCTCAGCCAGACGATATCGTGTGCATGATTCACCTGATGTGAATCAAGAAATTAATAATTACTTGGCAGACACTTCAGACAGTATTGCATAGTCTGAGACTATTTCAATGATCAGCTTTTAATGTAGCCTGTCTGAGACTATTTCAATTATAAGCTTTTAATGTATATATTACTTGGCAGACACTTCAGACATGTGTGTTTGTTTGTTTGATTTGACACCGGCATTCATGCAAGCTAACAGGTGAAGCCCGCACCCCCCAACATGTGGTGGCTAATTCTAGACGTGGGGGAGGGGGGGGGAGGGCGTGACCGTGCCCAGATTTCGTTTTTTGTTTTGATGAGGTAAACAAGTTAATGATACTACCTGTAGTACAACATAGGTGAGTATGTGTGTGAAGTGATAGCATATCACCCGTTCACTCCGCTGGACACAAACACGGTGTTGTCCGTTTTTATATGCCGCGTGACCATTCAGCTGCCATCACCTGAATTGTCCTGAATGTATTACCATCGGGGAAGTGGCGTAGTTGGGGGGGGCACCATGCCCCGGGCGCTACTCAGAAAGGGGGCGCCAAATGGTATATTTTACATATAATATTATATATGGTTTTCGAATGGGTGGGGGGGGAGGCTCTAAAAAGGTATTGTGCCCTCCAAACTAGAGAGCTGCACGGGAGTCAAAATCACACCCAGTCCCACCCACTCCCGCGTTTTCAAAACCAGTCCCACCCGCTCCCAAAAGAAATTCCCCCCCAGTCCCACCCGCTCCCGTCAAAAATATTCTTATAACTCATAAAAAATGGTTTTAAGATTTTTTGAAGAAATCCTCTCGATAAACATACATGAAAAACATTTAAGGTAATATAGTAAAATAAACAGTTCTACAGTTTAAGTTCTTGTAAAAATAAGAGGTCATTAACACTTTCTGAGATTTTTTTCTTTCTCCACAATATTACCCAAATGCCTAAAACAGTTGTGGCATAAGGCAAAATCTCATTAACAGGAACATTCCCATATTTTGCACCAATGTTTATCAACTTTGCAGCCGATTCTTGGAAACCAGAGCCTTCGACAAATGAAAGGACCTGATGTCTTTAGCGCACATTGAGACAATGGTGTTTGTGATTTCTGTTTTAACCCGAACTGGAACCTGTTTAACAATCTTCTCTTGACATGGAATGAAGCTAGTCATTGATGTAATTTTTGGAAATGGTGATCTGTTTTTTACAAAACTCGAGATGCTTCCACAGACCATTCGTACCATCGTGTACCTTCCTAGTTATAATGGTATCGCATCTTGTACATACTGCAAATGGCACATCCTCACCATCCAAGAGCAAACGAATGAAACTTTCCCAAATATTGCTCTTACCATCTTTATTTACGTAAAACTGAATACGCTCGCTTTTTGCGTAAATTAACTTTTGAATGTTTGCTTTATTATCCATTATTTGAAAATTAAAAAAGAGAATTAGAGAAGTATGTCTGTCTGTTTCACTCTTATTTGCTCGCTCCTTTGTCACAGCTCAAAAACCAATCAAACTCGAGGGTTGTTAGTACAACGATTTATTAACATAAATGTACATCAGAAATTCATCAGAATACAAAAGTCCATAAATGAATACACTTCAACAGTTCACTCTGCCTCAACTAACTAGAGATCTCTCTAAAACTCCTCATAACTACTAATTTCTCCTAACTTCTCTTAATTAACTAATGTCCGAATCGAGCTCCTATTTATACCCCAACGTCCGTGCCCTAATTACCCTAAGTACGTCACAATCCCTTCAGTATTTTCCTAACTATCTAATCTTTCTAAGGAGCGTCACCTGGTCGTCATTGTTAACCCTACTAGCCTGTCCGACGTCGCCTCTCGGTCTTCACACCTTTGCTGTCTACTATTCTATTGTTTCCCCACCTTGTCCTAAGTCGGCTGTCACCTTGTCACCCTTATTGGTATTACTTCCAACTCTATTATATTAAAACGTCTCTGTCTCTAAATCTACTCTAGCGTTTTGACCTAAATACCAAGAATGTCAAGGAAAGGCCTTGAACTAGGTGTGTATCATACATCACACATCATCCCAAGATCATCCGTGCGATTTGATTGATTCATCAGAAGTCTGCGAGAGTCTCAACTCAAACAAAACCCAAACCCATGGGACTCCCGCAAAAACAAAACCCAAACCCACGGGACTCCCGCAAAAACAAAACCAATCCCATGGAACTCCCGATAAATTTATTTCCAATCCCCGAACACGAGTTAAGCTCGGCTACGCCACTGCACCAAGGGGGGGGGGAGGGATTGAATGAATGACCCATGACCCCACTACCTTGTGAGAAGATTTAATGAAGGGTGAATTTACTAATGACAGGGAAAGTAGAATGGCATGTTTAGACTAATGGCAGGGAACATCGAATGACACGAGACCACCACTATAAAAGGTTAACTGAACGGCGTGTGAATGTACTAATGACAGGGACCCCTGAATGACACATGGTGAGACTAATGGCAGGGAACATCGAATGACACGAGACCACCACTATAAAAGGTTAACTGAATGGCGTGTGAATGTACTAATGACAGGGGACCACTGAATGACACATGGTGAGACTAATGGCAGGGAACATCGAATGACACGAGACCACCACTATAAAAGGTTAACTGAACGGCATGTGAATGTACTAATGACAGGGACCACTGAATGACACATCACCCCGCCGTTATAAGAGAACATTTATTAAAGTGTGCATTTACCTCAATCAGGGATATAGAATGACATATCAGCCCTCTACTAGTTTGGAACATTTGACCCATATTTGTTATACAATATGCGAACGGCCCCTAATGCCACGTGACAGTGATAAACTCTTACCATCTGGTAAAAATTGGATATCATTTAGGAGAACCGCTGAGTCATATGAAGCCCCCCCCCCTTGTTTCATGGGCGTCGTAAAACATAGGCGGGCCTTGTCTGTACGCTGGGCCTCGGGGTGAGTGCCATGTGCGTGGCCCCGAAGCCTTAAAAGCATTAGTACAAACGTTTAGCTTTGAAAAGTTGAAAATAAAATTTAAAAAAATAAATAAATACTTCAACGCGAGCTGGTTCATCATCACACGTACCTAGACGCACTGGCCTATATAAGTTGAAAGGTGTTCTGTTATTCCAAGAATGAGTTCCATAAAAAAACAACATCGAATTCACCTAGTTAATTGATTAATGGCTGGATCCACAATCCACATCGCTCCGCCCGCGACGTATCAATCATCGATATTTTTTATACGCAGTGCATACTTTTGTTGTTCTCTTTAAAGAAATACACAGGTCGTACCTCCTTATCTTTTCTTCCCAATAACCATTTTATTTGTCGTGAATTGCATTCTTTCCCGATGGAATCCCCGGCGTGCAAATGTTGAGCGGTGGGGGGGGGGGGGGTATTTAAAGTGCACATTGTTTACTATATAGCACTGGTTTAGGCTTTTTCCACCTGTGACGTCTGGTCGCTATTTATAATGCGTGTGTTGACTTACCTCCCCTTTAGTTCGGAGGTCAAGTCGGTATAGCCTATATAAATAAAAAAAAAGGCAGAAGTGGTGATGATGGAAAAGAACTGGCCATAATGACCGGCCAGATTGTGGTTTACGTCTGTTTGCGCGCGGACAGTTAATTTCTGGTCTCGCAAACATATCGATCATAATTGAGCGTGGCTTTGGTCAACACGCGAGTCCTTGACATTTAAAAAGTTCATCATATTGTAATCAATATATTATTCAGTTGTTGTTTTTTTTTCCGGCAAGGGGGAGAACTATTGGAAACAAAACTTAGTTGAAAACTAATTCTGTGTTGTCTCCCCCAGCGTCTGCGAAGTGAGTCAAAGTGTTAACGTAATGCATTGTATGATTAGTCTCAAATTAAAAAAAAAAAAGATGAGGAAGCCTGGCATTTTGGGATGGGTGGCCGACAGATAATCCACTGTCGACTTTAGAGTATTGGGGTTCGATCCTCGGTGAGAACCACGGAGTTGTTTTTTTTCCAGGTGAAATTCAGTGCAAAATCGTCTCACAACTCCGCCTAGCTTTAAATGGGTTGGGGAAGTAAAGGCGGCTGGGTGTTGTCCTAACCACACAATCCCGTCAGGCCCGTAGCCAGAGGGGGCTAGGGGGGCTGAGCGCCCCCCCCCCCGGTGCATGATTTGAACTTTTTGACAAAATTTTAATAATAACGGCTATAAAACATCAATCATTTTGTTAATAAATCAATAATAATAAACACTTAAAAGTTTATATTTTAGCAATCATTCAGGCTATTTATATATACTTACATATATAGCTTATCTAATTTTTGGGCATAAAAGATTGAAGTTCAATTCTGGGTATTTTAGGCAGCATTGACATGTGGGGCTTCAACAGCCGTGTGTGAGAGCAGTTTCTCAACCTTCACACGAATGCTCACCCCGTATCGCAGATCAATGTTACAAAAGCGTCTAAGCAATTTTTTACTGCTTGCATTTGAAAAAGATTTAACAGACAATCTGAATGCTGAAGCATTTTTAGGTAAATTCAGTGCTATACCACGACGTTTGCAAATTTGAAACGTATAATAATATTAGTTCGCAACCAGTGCCGACGAGTGGGGGAGGGGGCGGAGGGGGGCAAATGCCCAGGGGCCCGGACTGAGCTGGCCTATCAACTTTTTAAAATATAAATATCAGCATGGGGGCCCTTGTCACCCCTGCCCAGGGGCCCGAAATTTCTGTCGATGGGCCTTTTCGCAACCTTGTAATAGTTGTATATATTTATATCTTCTGAGGACAACTAGCAACTTATATAAGTTAATAAAATAACATTGACTTCTGAATTCATTTAATACAAATGTATAATAAAATAATAAAGTTCAAACTCCGTGATTTCTGAGTGATGTTATTTTATTTGCAAATTTACTTTGTAGCAGAAATAATTTTATTTTAAATTGAATAATTGCAACTGGTCAATTTGTTGTTGATAGATCTGTTCTTTGTTTTCAATATTTTATAAGAAATATCACACAAATAGCTAAGCTATATTCGTGCATCTTTGTCGTTCTTCCCGGGCTGTTCGTTAAACCAACAGTATAATAATATAAATCAGGTATCTATTTTGTAACAATTGTGTAGCAGAACAAATGGTCAATATATTTATAACATGAATCAATTAATTTTTATCATTAAAACTCTTTACTATTTAAATTATTTTTAACAAAACTGCAACATGCCATGCATTATTGAAACGTAGTTAAAATTATATATTTCTAACTAATAGCTAAAAAATCGGTACTAAAATGCACCATTCCAGATATGAAACTGCAAAAAAATTCTTGGGGAGGGGACTCACTGAGATTCCCTCCCCAAACCCCTCCTCTCCGTTCGCAAGCTTTCGGCGCTTCGCGCCTCCATCTTCGCCCCCCCCCCCGAACATTTCTTTACCCCACCAGGGGTGGATTTAGGGGGAGGGTTCTAAGACCAATTTTCAACAATTGCCTTCCAACACTCACACTGTAGGCGCAGTTGATCACTACGGTGGCCCCAATGCGGCCCTTGGAGCTGCCTCGACAGGATAATGGGGCCCCGGGCAAAGCAATGTGTTGTGCCTACCCTGCGACATCCATTAAACTTCATAAACCAGTTAACTAGATTAGAGCCCTCCCCCCCAAAACCCTTGTTCCACTCAGATATAAATGCATGTCAAATTATTTAAAGCCCGTTTAGGGTCACCATAAGCCCTTTGCACCAGATATCCGTGCTCAGGAATTTTGGGTCTTAGGCAGGGACTTTCAGAGATTTTTGGGGTCCTTAAGTAATTGCATTTATCGGCGCCTTCTTAAGAAATACGAATTTTTGTTGTAGAGGCGGTGACCTAGTTTGTCAGTCTATGGCAACGGCTCGGAGCTTATGCATAAACATGAATGTGTAAAGCCGTTAAGCGCCCGTAAGATAAAACGGCCTTTGTGTGAGTACCGACCATGTAACGACCACGTCGTTAATCGTGAACTATCTGTATGTATTGGTGCATCCGTTAATCGTGAGCTAAATCTACGTCTCTGTTCAATGTTTATCGTGAGCTATGTGTACGTATTTGTACATCGTCAATATTGATTTATCCGTAAGTAGACGTATTCGCTACTCACCTCATTTTAACAACGACAGACTTTAAGTGCAGACGAATAGACACATCAATTGCATGCCCCTATGAGCCAAATCCCCCGTTTCCGTTTAAGCAGCCAGCCTGTTGGTAGTTCCATGTTTTCGGTTAGTGTGACCTAGTGATGAGTCCGTGTTTGATTGGATTGTAGTTCATCCTCTCGTTACGTCAACGTCAGTCTGGTATTAGTTATCTCCCATGGTGCCAGTACAAAGGGAAGATGATAATCCAAATTTTCCCTAAGGACTCGTGACACGGAGGAAAAGGGGAGGGGGAAGTGTTGATGTTTTTTTTTTGTTTTTTTTTAAATTTGTTCCACATTTACCACTTGGTTGTAGTTTTGAATTTCGTCGCAATGCATTGCGAAGATCACGCGTTATATATATATATATATATATATATATATATATATATATATATATATATATATATACTAGTTGCAAGTACCCGGGTTTGCCCGGGTTTAAAATAAGGTTTTCTGTTTACCTTCTGTTTTCTCCCTACCCCCTCTCTCCCTTCCTCTCTCTCCCTCCCTCCCTACCCCTCTCTCCCTTTCCCTCCCTCCCTCTCCCTCCCTCTCTCCCATCTCTCCCCCATCTCCCTCTCTCCACTCTCCCCCTCCTTCTCTCCCAACGTCAATCCTCCCTCTCTCCTTCCCTCCCCTCTCTCCCTCCCTAACCCCCTTCTCTCCCTCCTTTCTCCCTCCCTCCCCCTTTCCACCTCTCTCTCTCCCTCCCCCTCTCTCCCCCTTCCTCCCTCCCTCATTCCCTCTCTCTCCCACCCTCTCTCTCTCCCTCCCCCTCTCTCTCTCCCTACCCGCTCTCTCCCTCCCTTCCTTTCTCTCTCCATCTCCCCCTACTCCCTCTCCCATCTCCCTCTCCCCCCTGCTCCCTCTCCCATCTCCCTCTCTCCCCCTTTTCTCCCTCCCTCCCCTTTCCACCTCTCTCCCCCTTCCTCCCTCCCTCATTCCCTCTCTCTCCCTCCCTGCCCCCTCACTCTTTATCTCTCTTCCTCCCTCTCTCCCTACCCCCTCTCTCCCTCCCTTCCTTTCTCTCTCCATCTCCCCCTACTCCCTCTCCCATCTCCCTCTCCCCCTCCCTCCCTCTCTCCCCCTCCTTCCCTCCCCCTACCCTCCTTTACTCTCTCTCTCCTCCTGCCCCCTCTCTCTCTCTCTCTGTATATCTCTTCCTCCCTATCCCTCTCTCTCTCTCTCTCTCTCTCTATATATATATATATATATATATATATATACTTATTATTATGGCTTCACACTTCTTCTAAAATCCTTCTTCATTCCTTTATCTTCCTCAAACTGTACAAATCAGGGAGCATGAAAAAACAACAACAATTCTTTGCATCACAAAGGCACAATACAGCACCAGCGCGCAAGTTCTATTCGAATCGGGAAATGACGTCACGGAGGAATTTTATTTATGGCGCCGTCGAGATTACTTTAATATAGTAAAATACTAAAATAAAAAAAAATTAATTACAATTAAACTACCCATCGAGATGAAACGAAACCTGTCCTATAACCTTCCCCATGTAATTATGTGTATGTGTAACAAATTTCACATTATTTGGTTATCTGGATCTTGAGTTATAAGGGAACAGACAGACAGACAGACAGACAGCAAATGCCTCTTATAGGTATATATATATATATATATATATATATATATATATATATATATATATATATATATATATATACATACAGTAAGCTTAACGCGGAGTATATGTTCCATGTGAAACAGCGTTAAACGAGGTTATCTCATCATGTAAATTATGGGTTAAGGGAAAAGTTTTAGCTTGTGTCCCTGGCCTCAAACAGACAGCAAATGCCTCTTATAGGTATATATATATATATATATATATATATATATATATATATATATATATATACAGTAAGCTTAACGCGGAGTATACGTTCCATGTGAAACAGCGTTAAACGAGGTTATCTCATCATGTAAATTATGGGTTAAGGGAAAAGTTTTAGCTTGTGTCACTGGCCTCAACCTGAATGTAATTTAAAATTCTTCTTGCTTTATCCATTACAATAGATTGGCTTAATGGCATATTGCGTTCAATTTCGTCATCAATCCAAACAGAAAGCCGTTTTCCCATTTCCTCTATTGTATTATTTCTAGAACGGGTAATTCCAGTTGCAGAACTTGTAGTTACAGACAGGCTTGCGGAGCCGCCAAATTTTTTTTCGGCTCCGGCTCCCACAAATTTGACGGCTCCGGCTCCCAATTGTAATTGCGCCACGCAAACATGCCGCTGATAAAAAGTTATGCAAATTTTGTCGCGTTCACCCCCATAGAAGGCCCGAAGCGTGCGGGGGGGGGGGACCGGGGCCCCCCTGTGTTTTGTCTGGCCCCCTCTGCTTATTTGTTCTACTTAGTAAAATGTATTACCTGCCCCTCCTGCTATTGCCTGGCCCCTGCTGTAGAATGCCTGGCCCCTGCTGTAGAATTTTCACGATACGGGGCTGCCCCATAGTCAGGTACTTGAAAAATATACGCATGTTGGTTTTACTAAAAACAAACCATTTCAGTGCATCCAGAATCATATCATTATTTTCGACCGAGGTTTCACTAGTTGCCATTTTCATAAGTAATATAAAGTTATTTCAATGATCAAATTAGCAAATAGTAAAATGATACATTATTTAAAATATTTTAAAGACTTCAGTATTTATATTTATTATTCATAAATTCGAAGTGACTATTCGGACCCGGGGACCAATAAACTCCGATTTTTATTCGGACCCCCGTCCCAATAAAGTCTGATACTTATTCGGACCCGTGGCAAATATGCACTTAGCTTAGCTATATATACACTTTATTATATTTGAATTGTATGATTTAATCGTTACTCAGTGTCTAGGGTTCCACTAAGCGGACTCTGTATTATTATTTTTTCGGGTTCCGTCTAATAAAGTTTAAATATAGCTAAGCTTAGTGCATATTTGCCACGGGTCCGAGTAACAATCGGATTTTATTGGGGCCCGGGTCCGTATAGCCACAGCCTTATAAATTTATATACTCTATTTCAGATATTCTGTTTATAATAAAATTGTTACATACAGAAAGCGACCATTTTGTTTTTAGTCTATTACAAATTCGCGGCAGCCCCGTAGCGTGAAAATTCTACAGCAGGGGTTAGGCATTCTACAACAGGGGCCAGGCAATAGCGGGTGGGGGGGCAAGTAATACATTTTACTAAGTAGAGCAAATAAGCAGAGGGGGCCAGACAAAACTCAGGGGGGGGGCTAAGCCCCCCCCCCTGGCCTCCACACACGCTACGAGCCTGATTCGCGGTCAAATAATAATACGAAATGACGCGTTCTATTTGTCGTCTTAGTAAAAATTTATTTTAAATGATTGATACAATTATTCTATGAAATAAAACTTTTAACTTTATATATAACAAAATAACATGCCATTAAAAAAATTTCGGAGGGTAAACAAGATTTAAAACGAACACAAAACGATTCCCCGTTAAAGATTTCTTGTGGTGATGTGCGTGCACGCTATCATTTTAACGCTGTTACTGTTCGTAAAAATAACAACATTTCAAATTGTAGGAAGCAAACAATCAAACAAATTTGGAATTTTAAAGCTAAAAAAAAATTCTGCTGTAAAAAAAAGCATTTGGGAGCCTTGGAGCCGCCAATTTTTTTCGGCTCCGGCTCCAGCAAAAAGTAGCGGCTCCTCGGCTTCGCTCCGCAAGCCTGGTTACATTTGCCGATGACAGTTTTTTTTTTCTTTATTCTTAAGACTAGTCCTTATTGTTGACGTTGCCAACTTCAATGCAGCACCAATTTGAGATTGACGTTCACCAGTATCTAATCTTCACATCACTTGTATTTTAGCTTCTAGTGAAATACTTTTTTTTTTGTTGCTTTATTTTCGTGTTTTTTTTTTATTATCATGATAAAAACTAAAAATCATAATATTAGTCAATATATCAATCGTCATATTATATTAATGTACACAGTACTTACAATAACATCAACAAAAGTTTGAAACGATACAGATACGTTCGTATAACACCGCAGGAAAGAAGAAACCCGGATAAAACTACTTCGGATATAAAGAAACCTAGCGCTGCCCACCATTCAAATAAAAGAGCGTTTAACCGAAACAGCGTTGACAACTAGGGCTCTTCTGACCTCATTTTCTGTCAGGTCATGTTAGTCCCGGGGGGGGGGGGTGAGGGGGTGGGACTTTAAGTTGACATCTATTCAGACTGACCGAATAGCAGAAGGGACCTAATCAGTCAACTAGTAGGCCTATTCATAACAAAAGGGGTGTGGGTGAGTGGAGGCAAGGACCTAATGGACTCACCCACAACCTTTAAATGTCGCGAATGACTCAAGCGGATTAAAAGGGGTGGAAAAAAAAAACTTGTGTTGTTTACCTGAACTTAATTCAACAAGTTGTGACTGGTGTTGTGCTTGCACGACTCTCTCTCTCTCTCCCCCCCTCTCTCTCCCCCCCTCTCTCTCTCTTTCTCTCTCTCTCTCTCTCTCTCTCTCTCTCTCTCTCTCTCGTGTGTGTGCTCGCGCGTGCTTTTGAAATATGTGTAAAAAAAAGTTGTACTGGTGGCGTGATAGGCATGGGCTCTCTGATTTATGTTTGAATTATTTATGTGTTGCGTTGATGTTGCATCATTATACGTGTATTGATGTTGTCACACATAAGAATTATGTGTGCTGATGATGTTGTCACACATAAGAAGTATGTGTGCTGATGATGTTGTCACACATAAGAAGTATGTGTGCTGATGATGTTGTCACACATAAGAAGTATGTGTGCTGATGATGTTGTCACACATAAGAAGTATGTGTGCTGATGATGTTGTCACACATAAGAAGTATGTGTGCTGATGATGTTGTCACACATAAGAAGTATGTGTGCTGATGATGTTGTCACACATAAGAAGTATGTGTGCTGATGATGTTGTCACACATAAGAAGTATGTGTGCTGATGATGTTGTCACACATAAGAAGTATGTGTGCTGATGATGTTGTCACACATAAGAAGTATGTGTGCTGATGATGTTGTCACACATAAGAAGTATGTGTGCTGATGATGTTGTCACACATAAGAAGTATGTGTGCTGATAATGTTGTCACACATAAGAAGTATGTGTGCTGAAGATGTTGTCACACATAAGAAGTATGTGTGCTGTTGATGTTGTCAACACCCCTTCTTTCCCTCCCCAGATTTGACTGCACACCATACAGTAAAATAACACACGTGTTGTTGTTGTTGGTCGTTCCTCTTTGGTTGTATCTAGAACAAGACATATTGTCGTGGCGACAAATCGCGGGATGCCTGGTTTAAGTCCGTCACTGGCTATGTACTAATGAGACATTCACCCTATTGTATCTAGTCGCCTTGGATTCTGGTGAAATCAAAGCCATCTACGTATATTTGTCTGCCAGTCAAAGCTATCTACGTATATTTCTCTACCAGTCAAAGCTATCTACGTATATTTGTCTGCCAGTCAAAGCTATCTTCGTATATTTCTCTACCAGTCAAAGCTATCTACGTATATTTGTCTGCCAGTCAAAGCTATCTACGTATATTTGTCTGTCAGTCAAAGCTATCTACGTATATTTGTCTGCCAATGAAAGCTATCTACGTTTATTTGTCTGCCAGTCAAAGCTATCTACGTATATTTCTCTACCAGTCAAAGCTATCTACGTTTATTTGTCTGCCAGTCAAAGCTATCTACGTATATTTCTCTACCAGTCAAAGCTGTCTACGTATATTTGTCTGCCAGTCAAAGCTATTTACGTATATTTGTCTGCCAATGAAAGCTATCTACGTATATTTGTCTGCCAATCAAGGCTATCTTCGCATATTTGTCTGTCTATCTGCATGTCCATCAAATCCATCTATCTACATGTATTTATCTGTCTCTCGGTGAAATCTATCTATGTATACACATGTTTAGATATATTTACCAAATGATTGAACTAAATTCGCCCTTATTTACAGTAGTGTTGTAAACTGCCCTCGACTACATATTGACATGAAAGTGTGGTGCGGGGAGGTTTCGATTTGAGCTGTCAATAGCGGGTCGGGATGCGGGCGGGTGGCCGCATTCCTCTTTGCGACAGCTGGACAGGTCACTGCTCAATTCGCAGTCGAGCAGTTTGTCACGTGGGTTATTGGATTGTTCGGCGCGTGAACCAGCGAATGTGACGGCGGCAGGGTGTAACGAAGCGTGTCGTCCTTTTTTTTTTTTTTGGATTCTATATGTGCTAGTGTACCAGTAACCACTTGTGCATTAAGCATTGTGCTGGTCGATCGATGGTGCAGTGATGAAGGAGGCATCACGGGGAAAAGTAAGGGGGGAGGGCGCAGTATAGCAAAAACGGCGTCGGTGGAATACAAACAGTCTGCTCAATGGCCATTTTGAGCCTCCTTGGTGAAACTGTGGACGTGTGTTTAGACGGCAATTCGTTTAAAGGGGGGTGGGGGGGGGGTTTCCGGCTGACCCTGTTGGCGCGACATACCCGCGTCGAAGTACTGAGTGCTAGAGATTTTGAAAGGAGTTCAAAACATTGGTGCACACTTACACTTGGCCTAGAACGTTGTCCCAGTACACACACACACATACATACACACACACAATTTTAATACATTCATCAATGGGGACCCTAAACAACCCGTTATGGGGTTTAGCCCCGTAGGGGGGGCGGGCTTCCCTAACGCCCCACATCCATTAAATTCAAAGTGTTTGAGGCTGGTCTATCGGTCTCATGCCCTGTGGGCTCAGGGGGTATAGGTGACACCGTGCTGATAGACCATTTTAGATGCTATTCTTGTGAGTGTTGGTCGTTAAAGCCCCCAACGCACTGATTGGCCGATGGGTGCATACCGCTTTTTGAGGGTTTGAGCACGTCAGAAATGTTAGAAGCTCATTGTTTTTGTTCAGAGCTACGGCGGGTTCAAGTGTCAAGTAGCAAACATCACTGAAGATCATGTTCAAAACAACGTTTATCGAAACGAGCGGCTCCCATTCATTCAAAATCTAAAACTGCTAGCTAAATACATGTATAGCTTCTTTAATATATGTACAGTCAAACACACGAATCCCTATGGGACAAATCTTGCTCGTAAACCGAGGTTTGACTGTAGTTATTTACACACACACACACAACAACAACAACAACAACCTTTCTTAAATCTCATTTTGATTTTCACAGCCATTCGCAATTTCGCCACCCAACAAATACACTGGCGTATATAAAATACTAACCGGAGGAAACAATAACGTCTTTACCCTTAACTATATATTAAAATCGATGTCTTCAGAATCAGCGTTTCTCAAACGGCTAGCATTCGTCTCCCTTCCCTTGTTGCATTTGGGGCGACTCGAACGTCTTTCAAAAAGAACTCTTCTTGACTTTCGCCAGGTTTCCAAAATCAGATAGAATGGTACGAAAGACATTGTGTCGAGCCCCTCCCCATGTTGATTGTGTGTTCGACGCCCATGGAAGACGCATATATATATATATATATATATATATATATATCGGGAACTTGAACCCAACCTGAAAAATTTCCTTGGTCCTCACCGGAGATCGAACCGGGTACCTTCAGGTCGACAGTCGAGCGCTTTACCGCACAACCACCCGTCCTAAATCACTCGGTGTCGCCAAATAGTGGTTTGCTTGTGTCGCTGTCCCTTCGATGTTGGGGGAATCACTGCTCGTGCCTCTCTCCCCCCACCCCCCGTCCCCGTCCAACTCCTGAAGTATTTGTCTAGCTTGTGGTGAGCGTTTTTCCTCTTCTCTACTCGCGTCGTCAGCCAAGGAAAGATATGCAACAACCCTATGGTAGCTTTCTTGGCTTATGGACGTACGTGTGTGTGTGTGTGATTCTTTAAAGTAAGGAACACCATGTGTAGTGTAGTGCTCATTAATTATTGTCGATCGGTTTCTTCTCTGTGTGCGTGAGTACATGAGGAAGTGTGTGCTTGTGTGTGTGTGTGTGTGTTTGTGTGTAGACAACATCTGAACACCCTGACATATCGAAGTACATTTTTTTTTTCAAAAGTTATATTTCCGGAAACAGTGTTTATGTCCACAAAGTACAATGTGATTATTATTTTTTTTAAAGTGCTGACTTACTTTTAGACATGAATATTCATCTAAAAAACCTCCCCCACCCCACCCCGCACATAGTTTGTAATAATAATATGATTTCCAAACTAAACGGTTGTAGCTTTAACTAGTCCGGTTGTCGCATCTGGCGCTCATAAAGATTTTATCGCATTTGGGTCGCAGTAGTTGTTGTTGTTGCTAGCACTTGTGGGAACGTCTCAAATTATCACTGAATGCAGTCATTTTAATCTTCGGATAAAAACTGTTAGAGAGCGAGAGGGCTATTGCATATATATATATATGTGTGTGTGTGTGTGTGTGTGTGTTTATATACATATATGTTTATTTATATACGCCTAGTCTGGCATTCATAGCGTTGGTAGTAAACACAGAAATAAGAAGGCAGGTGGAAAAATATACTTTTGTCTTTAAGTTTCTTTTAATTTTAGTGAGAAAAGGGCCCCAAAGTATATTTGGAAGCCTCTGCCCTAGCGCCCTGTCCCCCCCCCCATTGATCTAAGCCTCGCTCGGAGAACGACGTTTTGTGTGAATCAGTACTATAAGTTGTCTTGCGCTAGTGCATTATCAGTGTACTTTGTCAAATGTTTGTGTGTATCAGTATACTTGGATTTTTTTTTTTGCGGGGGCACTTCCAAAGTCTCTGCCTAGCGCTCTCACCACACCTCCCCCACACCCACATTGAGCTAGGCTTGGCTCTGAGTACATTGTATTAGTGCGCTACTGTTTCTCAGTAGAGTATCTTTGTTGTTTTTTTTTCCAATGCGATACTCGATTTTTCACTGCAGTAATTGAGCTTCAGTACCGTGATACAATGTGTTTCCAGTATCCTAGATCAAACGATTACCAATAAGATCGTTACTACTTAGGATTATGTATCGGTGTGATAAACGGCACCATGTGTTTCGGTGGGTTTTTTTTTTTGTCACATTTTTTTCTATTTTGTTTTCGGCTCATATTTGTCCATTGTTTGTGTGTGTTTCAGTTTACGTTGTCCGTTGTTTGTGTGTTTCAGTATACTTGTCCATTGTTTGTGTGTGTCTCAGTATACTTGTCCATTGTTTGTGTGTGTTTCAGTATACTTCTCCATTGTTTATGACGCCTCTTTTGATTTATATAGCCAAAAGTTGGTTACGTTAAAGTCATATATTCTGACAGCCTTTGGCGTTGCTATGGTAGGCTGAGGCTCAGAAGAGATTATTTAGGCAGTCTTAAAAAAAAAAGCGAACAAGTAAACAATAATTATAATAGGGGGGGGGGGGGCATTCCGAAGTCGGGGCCCAGTGCGCGAGCCAATGACATAGTTTAAAGAATTAACAAGCAATTTAAGTCTTTTCCGTTTCGGACAAAGGACATTTTAATGCATTTTCGGTTACGCCGGACGAAATCCGTATTTTTTTCCCGGGTGACAGCCATAGATTTTGCTGAATTTTGATAAATAGAGAGGGAAGTAGAGATAAATAGAGAGGGAAGTAATCATGTTGAATAAATGTTACAAAAATAAATAATGATCACGCCCCTTTGATTAGCTTTTATTATTTATATTTAAAATATAAGCAAAAAACGGTACTTAAAACGCCCCCTTTTTCGGCCCTCAGAGGTCAGATCGCGAAATGGACTTTTGATGTACACTTGGCAGGCCAAGACCTACAAAATGATATATACATCATGAGTCTAGGACTTGTGGTTGCTGAGATATAGGGCGCTCCTTTATTAATATAGCTTATATAGTAAAAAACGGTACTTAATACGCCCCCTTTTTCGGCCCTCAGAGGTCAGATCGCGAAATGGAGAAAAGTCATTTCTTGGCAGGCCAAGACCTACAAAATGATATATACATCATGGGTCTAGGACTTATGGTTGTTGAGACCTAGGGTGATGACGGACAGACAGACAGACAAAACGTGGACAATAGAGCATTTTTTTTCGAAAATGCTCTAAAAAAAGTTCTCTAAACCCTTCTATCCCGCTATCGTGGCAGATGAAGTGTAGAATTCATCTGTTTTTTTGTAACATTGGCGGCGTATGAAAGGGTTTTGTGATTAGAACAACGCCCAGTCGCCTTTACTTCCCCAACTAGGGTCAAGTGCCCATTGAAAGCTGGGTGGAACTTTCACTATTGCCTGGGGAAATTCCCCGAGGATCGAACCCGGGACTCTCTATTCCCATGATGTAGGTTTCAATAGTGAACTTAAAATTTAACCGTAATTTATTGCCGTCACGTGTAAAAGCGTGTTGTTTTTATAGAGTGCATCACACGTTGATCCACATGCACACGCTTGCATAAACGTAAACACAAATCATCTCTATAGTCAAACGCAACAGTACTTCAATCAACGCACATAATAAATCCCTTTATCAAAATTCAAAATATACCCTCGATACACCCAGGCTCCATAGCTACCTCCCTCCCCCCTCCCTCAGATAACTCTTCAACCTGACCTCTTCCTACCGGGGTCCATCGCTGCACTGACTAGTTACACGCATCCACGTGATCCGCAACCCCCGTCTCCTAATTTAGCCGTAGTCGACCTTTCAAATTCTTTGGGGCAGGGGTGCTTGCAGAACAAACACGTCATCCATGCCTTGCACGCTGACACCCATACACACACACACACACACATTCACTGTGTGGCAATTATTGATGTGTTAAATTGCAACCGAGGCCTGCGTGTGGCTATTAAGTTTTGTTTTTTTAATTTTCATTGAAAATCAAATACACACGTGTGTGTGCTCACTGCTCTCTATCTTACTGTTTTGTTTCAGGCGCTGAGAAGACGATGTGGTGAATCCTGATTGGCTGATGTGAAGTCTTGTCTCTTGTGTTTTTTTTTTTCTTTTTTAAGCTCGAGGATAATCTTCCTTCATCCAATCAAATCGAGCGGTTTTGTTCAGTTGTTTTTTTTTCCCCTTCCTCTTTCGTTTCGTCTTTCGGGCCTGTCACGTCCCCGCAATGGGCAACAGTGTCCAGGTGGCTAAGCCCTACATAGTGGACGAGTTCAATTCTGATGATGACGATGATGACCTCCCCTACGAGAGTGCACTGGAGACGGTGGAAAACGGCCATCGTAGTAAGTGGTTGTTTAGTAGAGATGTTCTGACCACGCACCTACAAGTGCAAGTACAAGTACCTAAAGAACGAGTACAAGTACTCCAAAAAAATGTGCTCGAGTGGTACCAAAAGTACCCCCAACTCTGGTGTTCAGTCAACACTGGACCAATAGTCTCCATTCGCTTCCTCGCACATTTTATAAACAGATTAAGACGGAGATTCTCACACTCTCTTTTTTTTTTTTGGAAACTGTTTTTTAGTTTTCGCGAAAACTTGGGAAAAGAAAAGAAAAACTTGGGATAGAGAAAGAGAATTAAAAAAAACTTTGATCGACTTTACATGTAGATTCTTCTCTTTTTACTTTGTACATCAATAAACTTAAAAAAAAATAAATTAAGATATGGAGATATAGAGTTTTAATTATGAGCTCTTCTCGATGCATCAAGATAGATTGAAAAAAAAAATCATTTTGTTGCGTCCAACCTAAACTTCGCCCATCGCCTGCCTGTGGCTCGGGGGGAACCCACTACTGACAAAAGACATTAAGCGATCTGGTTATACCCATTACCTGCCATTATTATACCCATTACCTGGCCATTATTATACCCATTACCTGGCCATTATTATATCCATTATCTGGCCATTATTATATCCATTACCTGGCCATTATTATACCCATCACCTGGCCATTATTACACCCATTACCTGGCCATTATTATACCCATTACCTGGCCAAAGCTTTGTGTCATGTTATTACAAGATTTGAAATATTCTCCGATGATAACATTCGTTTTTTTCTTTTCCGCAGCAATATAAAAAACAACAACAATAAAACAATAACAACATTTGAATGTGATAAAGGTGGATTAGAGTTAAGGTTAGGCTTGGAAATATTTGGGATCACTGGGGAGGTGGGGTCTCACAGCCAGAGAAGAAAAATGTTTTCTTAAAACAGGACAGTGTTGTTATCTAATCTGTTGAAATCGTTGATTTTTTTTTTAAATAGATATTGAATGTCTTCAATTTTTAATATTAAATGCCTTGTATGAAAGTTGTGTTTTTAAAGTCTTGAAACCAGGTGTGTTGACTGTCATATTGAATCAAAGTGTGGGACGGATGGCCGAGTGTTGTAGAAACTCGACTGTCAACTGTCCCGGGTTCGATCCTTGGTGAGGCCCATGGGAATTTTTCCAGGTGAAATTTGGTGCAAAGTCATCCTGCAAGTCCCCCCAGCTTTAAATGGGGAAGTAAAGGCAGGCTGGGCGTTGTGCTAACCACACAATCCCTTCATATGCAGAGGTTATAGAAACAGATGAATTCTACACTTCATCTGCCCAGATGGCCCGCTAGGGCTAAGAAGGGAACTTTACTTTTATTGAATCAAAGTGATGTTGTTAAATAAATGTTCTTGAAAATAAATTTCTGTTGTTGAAAATTAAAAAAAAAAACTATTTTTATTCTGTTTCAGAATACCAAGATGATGATTCAGATAGCTCTGACGATGAATTCGCTCTGAAGAGGAGAGGCCCCCACAAGAACCCGCCGGGCTCTAAGCCGCTGACCCCTGAGGATGAGAAGAAGACGCTGGCCTACTTGCTGGAGGTTCTGGAGGGATGCGAGACAGAGTCTTCACAGAAAGCTGCGGCCGTCTTGAGGCAGATGGAGCAGAACGGAAATGTCAACAAGAATAGACACATGTCAGCGTCATCCACTAAACCCAGTGAGCTTGTTTTGTTTTGTTTTTTAAACCTCAGTAATTTTTTTTATTGATAGTAAACAATTGTATAAAAAATGTCATGTGTCATATGGACGGTCATTCCTATTCACCAGGGAGCTAGGCAACTGCCCAAGGACCCCCCCCCCCCAACTTTCAAAGGTGACCCCCCCCCACCATACACATTATTATATTATCTGTCATAAGAGCTCAATAGGTATGTGTCGGGGTTTCTTGTGGGTGGTCTCTTGTAGTAATAGATTGTAGAGGCGTTGTGGTAGCGCTGACCTTCCACTCGGACTTTCTAAACTCTCTCTCTTTCTTAAAATAATAACTTAAGTCTCAATAGCTGATTCGGTATTTCACAAATATACATAAAATAATATATTATAAGGAATTCCCTTCACAATGTACAATACGAAATCCTAGAAGATGTTATTCAAAATGTATGATTACACTGGATAGAAATGAGTAACATTATAAAGTATATAGCCACACATGGGCGCATCAAATTTCCTACCAAAAATACATTATGTCCGTACAGCAAGAAATTCTTAAAGTAACTGCAGGTCTGGCAAAATAAAAACTCTGATCTCCGGCTACAGTTATGTAAAACTGGGATCCGGAAAATGTACAAAACTTCTTCCTTTGCAGTATGTTTGTCTAGAGCAAAAATCTCAAGACATCTCAAATATCTGTTGGTCCTCACCGGAGATCAAACCGGGGAACCCCCAGATCGACGGTCAAGCATTTTACCTCATGACCATCTTTTCCCTTCTCTCATTGTAGAAGGAGGCATTTACAAAATGATCTTTCTCTCTGCATGTTTATATGTATATTGTTACTATTTTCATCTATTGTATCTGTAGATGAGATAGAATAATTATCTTGTGTTCTGTTTTGGTTTAATTTATTTAATTATTATTCCCAATGGTCATGCCCGATTTCATGAGTTGTTTCATTCTTTTTTCTTTGCAGATAACCATCCTCAGTTTGATGCATCATCAGAGCCATCACTTTCTTTGTCTGAGTCACAGATGAGTGAAGAGCAGGACCATGTCCCAGACCAGACCGTTGCAGGTCTCACCTTCCTGGCTGAGAAAGAGCCTGCGCTGGAGGCCAAGTCCTGCCAGGTGACCCTCTCACCGTTCTTCAGCAGCGACTGCGAAAGTAACACGTACAAGGAAACATCTGACAGCAACATGGATGATGAGGAGGCTCGCCAAAGCAAGGTGTTTGCACAGCTTGATGAAGATCTCAGCCACTTTGAAGCCGTGGAGGCAGCCATCGCTGGAGATTGCCAGGTCTCGACATCTAACATTCCTAAGCCGAAATCATCCATGCTTCCGAGATCCAGAAAGGATCACATGAGCAGCGGTGATGGTACAGATTCATCACTTAAGAAGAGTCCGTCTGAAACAAAGAGAGGTCTGTCACCAAAGACCGGGATTCCAAGGTATTCTGGTGGCTCACCGAATCACTCCTCTACATATGCCAGGATTAGTACGTCTTCTATGGAATCAGAGACAGAAAGGATAACTTTGGATAAGTTTCCCACTGAGGTACAATAATTATTTTATCTAATCTTTTTTTCATCTTTAAAAACAAAGTACCATAGTAACTTGTATCAAATTTCTAGTTGTATGGTCCCATTGACTTGACTGATATGGTCCCATTGACTTGACTGATATGGTCCCATTGACTTGACTGATATGGTCCCATTGACTTGACTGATATGGTCCCATTGACTTACTGATATGGTCCCATTGACTGATATGGTCCCATTGACTGATATGGTCCCATTGACTTACTGATATGGTCTCATTGACTGATATTACTTGAACATTCCCAGCTGCCACTGTGATTGCAGTATCGATGCTTACTCTGCACACCAGCCATGTTTTGAGATTGTTTACTTTTTACTGTTAGATTATACTCTAGAAAATTGCATTGGTTAGTTTAAAAAAAAAAGTATCTCTTTAACTTGAGCTGGCATCTCTCTTGGAGACCTGATGGGGTGAATATCTGAATGATCTGGATATGTTACATATAGTACACACTCACTCATATAGCTAAAAAAAAAAAGAAGTCTGTGATCCATCTAAAAAAAAAATAAAGAAATGTTTAAAAAGCACTTGATTATAAATAAACGAACATGGCCCATAATGATGTTTTAATTTTTAACATTTTTCATGGCTAGACAACTACAATTGATTACATTCCTGGAGTGGACAGTTTGTTGAAATCTGAACGTCTGCCGGAGGAAGAAGAAACCTTACTAGAGGAGGATTCTTCTTCATGGAATGTCAACATCTCTGACGCTACTGGCAGAGTTCGCCAGCCAAAGAAACGTTCAGGTGGGAAATGCAATTTAATAGATGCTATTAAATTAATTACTAGCGTTTTTAAATAACACTGACTTGTAGTTCTGTGAAATTCCCTTCAGGAACAATTTTTGTTCTGATTGCACTCCCAATAAGAAGTCCTTTCTAAATCTACACAATATTAGAAATTGCGATGGTTAGTCAGGCACCTGTACCCTCACTTGGGTTCAAACTGTGTTTTTTACTTTTTTATAAAACAGCTGTTACCCCCAATCTATACAAATAATAGCGGTCTCACGTCTGCGTTATATCGAAAGTAGAAATCAATTATTCAAAATGGCATCCTGCTGGTGTCTCGGTTTGATAAATGTTTTAAAAAAAATCTACAGTTTTTAATAGTTTCTGCGGTTTTTAAACATAAAACCCAAAGGCCAAAATGTGAAATAACTCCATCAAAATTTTTTTGTATTTCAATAACATATTGCATCTTTAAATTGTAATAAAGTCATGAAAAAATCGGATCGGCCCGAAATCGAAAATAACCTACCTTACCGATCAAACAAACCTAAGGGAATATAACTCTATGCAGAGGTTTTGCAGGGTGCAGCTAGTAGAAAATATTTTTGATATGGCAAGGTTTTGCTTGCTTTTTATTTTCTTTTTAACTATACAGTCTTAATAATGTCTGATTGTTTTATTCAATGTTTTCCCTTATTCTCATCAGTGAAATTTTAAACATACTTTTGAACAGTATCTTTTAAAATTATCTACTGCTTTCGGATTATCCCACTGGATGTTCTCCAGCCCCATGGTCAAGTACCAGTTTCGACCTAAATTTAATTCAAACATTTTAACACTTGGCCTTCTCATTCTCTGATTGCACAAACAAAATTTTGCTGCAGTAATATGTATAAATAAAAGCGGTGTGAGTTCTGGGTTAAATCAACAGTATTCCAGTTTAAAATACAATCATTAAAAAAATCAGATCTGCCTGAAACCAAAAAGAACCTAGCCTACCGATCAAGCCTAAGGGAATATAACTCTATGCAAAGGTTTTTGCAGCTAGTAAATAAATAATTTTCCTTCCACTTTTTTTTTGTTAAGGGATTCCATCATTGTGGAGTAAGACAGATGCAAGTCCCATCAGAAACAGAAGTACAAGTGAGCAGCCTGTCCAGCACAGAATAAAGAAAACAGACACAACTTTGAGCAGCTCAGCTCCACTCTCTGATGGTGAAATGGCCAAAGCCAGGGCCATTGGGGAAATCGGGAATACTGCAGAGAGAAAAGTTTTGGACCTGAAAAGATGGTACAGAATTTTCCTCATATTTATTGCATTTAGTAACTTGACTTACTTAACTTGACTTAATGCCTTGAACTCCTTGTGAAGCAAAGGGCCTCTGCAACCACTCTCCAGTGCACTCTGTTTTTGGAGACCTTTTTCATTTCTGCCCAAGACATTTTGAAGATTTTCATTTCCTGCACGCAAGACCTTCTCCAGGTGGTCTTTGGGCGGCCGACCTTTCTCTGGCCTTGGGGATTTCATTGTAGAGCCATTTTTGTGATGTGTTCTGGAGGCTTCCTTAGTTAGTGGCCAATCTATCTCCATTTCCTCCTGGACACTTGTAGGACTATGGGATCTTGGTTTGCCAGCTGCCAGAGATCTTCGTTCCTGAATTTGTCTAATTAAGTAACTTGTGCCCTTAATTATTCACTCTTTTAAAGACAAGACTAAGGTGAGATGCACTCTGTTTATTTAATTTACTTCTGTATTCCTGCGTTTGAATGATCTCCTGCCTTATTTATGATCATTCTCAGCTGCGTTTGAATGATCTCCTGCCTTATTTATGATCATTCTCAGCTGGGTTTTTTAATGCAGAATAGTCTGGTTTTTTTTTCTTTAGTCATAAGTCTACTGATAGAATCTGGTGTGTGCTCTTCATGCATTGGCATCTGAATGCATGTCCCATCAAACAAAACACTTTATTCATACCATCTAGTCTATCTAATGAGGTCATTCTGAGTAACAGTTTAGAACTATACTGTTGTAGTTTATGTCCTATGACTCTCAGATTTCTAGATAAAAAGTTTTCACATTTATGTTTGGTATATTGTTTTTTTTTTTATTAATATCGCTTGGCTTACCTTAGAATGTTTTGTTTTCTCATTACCCCATCATAAATATGTTCAACTCAGTCTATTAGGTGTGCCATCTATGTATGAAAGGTCATTCTGCTGCCATTGCTATATTAAGCATTTTAAGCCAGACTGCCCTAACCTACTTCTTTTGATCAGTGGTGTCCAACAATTTTTAAGTCATGGCTTCATTTTCAAAAGCAAATGGATTCTTTATACCTATTCTTTACTTGCAAGCTTTTTATGGGAACTAATTGTATCTTTCAACCTTTTATGATATATATATATATATATATGGATATATGCACACAGACCACTGTTTAACTAATTTGTTCAAGTTAAAGCTCTTCAGCATTTTTTTCCCTCGTGAACAAGATAACTAAGTTGAAATTTTAATTTTATTTAAATATTTTATTTTAACAGTTTGAGTTTGTTACTTAGCATATACATAAGCAAGATATCAATTGTGATAAATTTTCTTTTATTGAAAAAAAAATTATACCATAAATATTTAACATGATTAAATTTACTGGTTGCAGGTATTGTATCAGTCGACCGCAGTATAAAACATCTTGTGGAATATCTTCTGTTGTTTCTTGCTGGAACTTTTTGTACTCCACAATGGGGAATGGCAGGTCTGTCTGTTATCATTTTAAAAGAAAAGTTTTTAAGATTGCAACATTTTTTATTTCTGGTTTGAAATAGTGGATCTACTTCAGTGAAAAAAAAAAGTAAAAGATCTTGCTCTTAAAGTCTGTAAACTGAAGTTAATCTTTATTTCAGAGCTGTTGATTTTTTTTAATTAGAGTTAAAGCCTAAAGTTTTTGTTTTTTCCCATCAGTTTGAAGCCATTAACACAAGAAACTGCAATGAAAATTCTTGGGTTCCAGTCACCTTTTGAAAACATCAAGTTTGGTTCAATCACAGGCAATTTAACATTATTCAGGTTCGGCATGATTGTACCCAATCATTTTTCAATTATAACCTTTACCTTTACATTGGTATTGATTTGATGAAGTTAACAAAAATGATTGCAATCTTCCATTCCCGGCTCCATATATTTAGTCACTCTCTGGTTGGCAATTAAAACCCCTCCATGCCGTAAATAATTACATCCAAGGGTATCAACTTACCAATAGAAAATTAATTTCTTTGCGTTTTATTGATTGCCATTAATCTCCAGGTGGTTTCAAGAATTGAATGAACATTTTCATGTCAAAGGCAAGGGTTACTTCATGTACAAGCCTTGTGGTAAGAACAGAACGGCCGGCGTCACAGAAGAGCAAGCCCTGCAGCAGCTGAAACGTGGACTTAGGGATCCAAGCATCACCTTCATCTACCACTGCCATAACCATTACTTTTGCCCCATCGGATATGAGGAAACACCCATGTTCTGCGTCGATGCTTACAAGTAAGTGTACCTCAGATCCTATTTGTTAAATCAGCGTAAGGAAAAAAAAACTATTGTGGCTCTAAGCGTTTCACAGTATTATACCAGTGACTCATTCTTTTTCCTCTCAATTCATGGTTTGAAAAATGAAATTTGAAAAAAAAAATTATTAGAGTTATGAAATTGAAACTTGAAAGAAACTTAACAAAATAAAACTTCTGGGTGAGCTGTTTGTATAACAGTATATTGAATGCATGAAATGCATTGGCGAAATTTTAAAATTTTCTGCTTTTTGCTTCATTTTAATTTAGACTTTTTACTCTGTGTTACAGTCTGTTTGGCTTTAGTTCCTGTTGCAAGGCTTTGTAGTTAAGTAAAGTTTCCCCGTGTTTACTTTTTCCCAGCAAATGTCAAGTACCCATTTGTAATCTGGTTGGACATTGATGGGACCTGAGAGAATTTCCAACACTCACTGGGGCTCAAACTCTGTACCTTTCGGTTAGCGGTTGAGCACTCTTCCGCACTGCCACCATATCCCTATGGCTGTAACTGTACGGGGACTTTTCATTTGTTTCCATGAATAAGACTTTCTTTGCATGCCTTCTAACTTTCAAATAATAAGTAAACATGTTTTATCTACCAACATTTTTTTTCATGTACAATTCACTGATCGGCTGGTTATTTTGACTATACCGCTCTGGCTACTTTTGACTATATCTACCGCTCTGGCTACTTTTGACTATATCTACCGCTCTGGCTACTTTTGACTATATCTACCGCTCTGGCTACTTTTGACTATATCTACCGCTCTGGCTACTTTTGACTATATCTACCGCTCTGGCTACTTTTGACTATATCTACCGCTCTGGCTACTTTTGACTATATCTACCGCTCTGGCTACTTTTGACTATATCTACCGCTCTGGCTACTTTTGACTATATCTACCGCTCTGGCTACTTTTGACTATATCTACCGCTCTGGCTACTTTTGACTATATCTACCGCTCTGGCTACTTTTTGATAATGGTTAAAATCTATGATCATTTGTGTGTGTGTGTTTGTGGCGGCTCACCGACTGTTCAAGCTTTTGCTACTGCTCACTTCTGTACATTAGCAGTAGACTAGCAGGCTACTGAATCCCTTTGGCTACAGTGAGCTTGTTAAAATGGAGCTTTAAAATGGTCACATATTGACATTGCTGGGAAACACAAATTTATGAAAGATATCAAAAACAATTTTGTAATCCTCCACTTTATGAGATCTTATCTTTCTTTAAAGTCTTACAGTTTCATTGCATGATCTCAGTTTGTCAAGCCTGAGTGGAGCTTAGCTTTGTTTGTTTTTTTTCACAATGCTTTATCTAAATATACTCAAGGGCACAATGGGTTTGGGGGGTGTTCACTGATATAACAGCCATGTTTACCAACTTTTAAAAACCTAATATTTTTTGTGCATTATTGAGAGTTTTAACTGTGTGGTCTGGGGTCGGCGGAGCTAAGGGTGTGGGCAGTAAGAAAGTAGTGATTTTTCTTGTATAAAGTATTGCTTGGTTTGGTTGATTGGTTGGCATTTACCTGAACAAAATTACTAGCTATGCCAATGTTTCAGGCACAGACAACGATGTGCAGAATTGAAAACTTCACTGATATTTCCTTATATTTTCGTCAGAAGTCTGAACTAGACTGCATACTTCATGTGCTTATGCACTGAATCTTTTAGTCATGTCATCGTGGCAATATTTCTTACTTACTGAGCTCTGACATCACTGTTAAAACATCCGGATATCTGCAAACTTGTGTATTGTTGATAAATAGTCTGGTTAATCAGTGGTTACAGTTATTATATACCTCGATCGGCCTAGAAATAATCTTACACAAAAGTTTTTGATATCACATTGCAGATATGCACTTCGCATGTTAATTTCAAATGACACATATTTTTTTTTGTTGAAAGTAGACTTTTCGTAAATTTAATTATGAAAATAGGCCAAAGCGATAACAGGGATTTCTGGTTAACGCACCTAAGAAACGGTGCGAAATTATAGCGATGAACATATTAAGGTTTCTGTTGTCATGTCATTTGCTTATGTGACTAATACTTTTTAAAATGTTAGTAAACAATTCACAATATTTGATAAGATTTGTATTTGTTTTATTATAGTAGTCGATTTTATTTTAAAATATGACTTTTCGTCATCAGAATGTGAAATATTTTTACAGATAATTACCTCCTCTAACTCTCTCTACTCTGAACCTTTGTCTCTAATTATTTCCCTGTGAGATCTGAGTTAAAGGGACTAAACTGTTGTTGGTCATTTGTTTATCAATAGTTGTCTAAATAAAACTGTTCAAGCCTAGTAGCGTGCATAAATTTGTGAAGAGGAAAACTGACCAGAACCTGGAAGATTCTGATGATCAAGCAGCCATAGAGGAACGAAAAATAAAACGGCACAAGTATAATCCAAAATATATATCATTCAGCTTCACCAGTGGTGATGCTGACCAACCTCTTTGTGTCGTGTGATGTAAACATTATCGAACGATGCGATGAAGCCTGCAAAATTGAGGTGCCATTAGACCTAAATGCATTCGAAATTTGGCAGTAAAGTGAAGGAATATTTTGAGAGGCAGAAAGAGCTCTATTTGAAACAGAAAGGCAAACTGATGGCCTGCACTACTGTAAACGAGAAAACTCTTCGAGCGTCGTATTTGGTTGGGAGCATTATGGATAGCGCGGTCCAAAAAACACTACACATGAGCTAATTATACTGGCAGCAGTCGACATGAGCGAGGACGTTGTAGGAAAGGATGTTCATCAATGTCCTGCTACCATCTTCTACGAAGTAACTGCATTTTTTTCTGCTGCTACTGTTACCAAGTACAGGTCCAGACTGGACATTGAACATGAAATACACATGTTTATTTCGTATACCACCATGTTTGGATAAACTTTGTAGTGCAAAACAGGCACACCCTTACAACTGAACAGAAAACTGCGTAACAGACATACCAGTAGAATTAATACTCGGTGATTGTTTCATTTTTTGGATAGATAGCTATTTCGGTAGTTGAAATGACTTGTACATGTTTTGTGGGTAACTTAGGCTAGGCCTACCGTTTAGCAGATTTTAAGTAGATTGCACCCGCAAACTTAAGACATATTCTGGCACATCCTGAGGTACGAAAAGGTGAGGCAAGGACGCCTTGGGCTATGGGGGGGGGTCCGCCACCCGATCTTGGAATGCCCGAGGGGGTCCGCAGCATAAAAAAGGTTGAAAACCTCTGCATTATTGTACAGGAATTAGATATTTACACGTTTTATTTTCTTAGCAATCTTAAGACAAATCAAACAAATCCCTTGAGTACAATAATATATTTTTTTTTTAAATACTGACTCAAGTCATAAGTACATTTTTTATACTGAATTAATTCACTTCATTTTATACTTTCCTATCATTCGTACAACAGAGCATATACTTAGGTTGCATCTATTCTTTTTTTTTTTTTTGTCTTTTCATGTATTGTCACTGATTTACTATTATTTAAAGGCTGGGGGGGTGGCAAGGAAGAGTGATGAATCATCTTGTGACTAACACCAATAAAAATGGTTTATTATTGCTTATTTTTCTTTTTTTTTAATAAGGACAGTTTTGAATACTTAGCCTATAAATGTTCACATGTGTGTGCTTTTCTCTTTAGTTGGGAACTCTTTTCCTACTGCGTGTGTTAATTTTTTTTTAAATCTCCATCTCTACCTATTATATGGATAAAGTAATTAGCTCGTCTTTAGAATGGGTCCTAATGTTGTGTGGGGGTGGGGGTTAAGTGCACTTTCAGTATGGTCTTCACTCTTTCAGACCTGGCCAGCGTGGCGGGAGCCACCAGGAGCGCAAAGCTCCCAATGGCTTAACCCATAGGGTCGCTGAGACACGCAAGCTGTCACGCTACGTCAAGTCGCATGTGGCTGGTGACAGAGCTAGGTGAGATCCCGGACCTGAGAATATATTTTCCCCTTCAGTTTCAATTTATTTTATAAATTTTTTTTTTTTACTTTTTCTTTGATTTCGGAACTTTTTTTCAAAACCCCTTTTACTTTCTCTTTTTGAGCAGCAGGTTTGTATTTTAAAAAAAAAAAAAAAAACATCTGATCTCTTTTCTGAATTTTGATTTCATAGTTTTCCCTCCCATTTGTTTTTTGATGGGGTTAGAAACAGAATTGATTTCTTTTCATATCCATTGTTTTCCTCTTTTTTTTTTCTTTCATTTTTTATTGCTACAGTAATTGATAACAGGAACTTTTTTTTTTTTTTTTACTAGACATCCTTTCATACCGATTGAAAAATACGTGCATTTCACTTTTTTTTAATTATGGATTTGAAATTAAAGACTTTTAGAAATAAACATTTAATACTGTGTAGGTCACTGTGACTTAAACTTGTTACCCATCATCCCTCAACACTGAGTGAACCTATGTCTGTGATGGTCTGTTTCAGAACTGAAGTAGGTGATAAAGCTGTTGACTCTTGGATCCTGATTGGGGACACGAGTAGAAAATTTCCCTGCATTCACTGTAAAAGGTAAGATAATTCAGAGTCAATTACACTATCAAGTCAATTTGTGGCGATTAGTTGATTCACTATATTTTTATTTTATTTTTTAAAAAATCTTTTAATATGAAATAAAATATTTTTTTTCGTTTCATTAGCTCAAGCTACTATCTTATTATTAACTTTTGTATTCTATTCAAACTTCTTTTTTCTCTGTATTTTTCTGTGGTTTAAGTTGTAGATTATTTAATTGTATTTTTTTTTTTTCTAAAATTTGTATACTCAAATTTGTTTTTGTTTTTTTTTATGTCTATATTTTTGTGTTAAATTATTTTTTGAGTTTAGTTGTAGATTATATGTATTATAGATTCCTATGTGTTATTAAAAAAAATATTCTTTGCTCAATCTCAGCTGGGAGGAAATTTGTATCGATCTCAACTGTGCGGAGACGAGCTTCTTCAATATTCGGCAGAATTGGCGAGGCATCATCACACGGGAGAATTCCAGGAGGCAGGGTGGAAACTTACACTGCATCATGGCTTTCCAGAAAGAGGAGAGCTCCCCTCTGTCACAGACCTCTGTATCAATCAGCTGGAGCAGGTCTTCATCCCGGTTGCCTGTACTGCGTCAGAATAGTGCCCCAACCACTGCCAATCACAACGCTTCATCTGGAGCAAGCCCTGCAGGTCAGGAGTCTCCCTCAGGACCTGCCCATGCACCGTCTGCCATTCCTTTTGAGTGCCTGACTGAAACTGTTCACGAGGATGAGGAAGTAGGTCTTGAAACTTTAGATTCCAGTGATTCAGAAGGAGGTCATGTGGGTGGCAATAACGAAAATGTTCCTAATAATGACAAAACGCCTTCCCCTGAATGAAGGCAAAGTTTCTCAGTTTCTGCAATGGAATTATTACCATTTCATTTTTTCGTAAAGAATGTTGATACCTGTTGTCTTATTTCATGCTCCTGGCACTCATACATATTTTAGACAATTTTAACATATCTGACTATTTTTGCTATCAACTCTTAAGTTCTTTTTTTGTTTGTTTTTCCACCTTTCCCCTTTTATATAATGTTAATCTTATATGGCATATCGTGATGCAAATTTAAACTAATTATTCTATTTATAGCCATTGCAGGCTTTCCTGTCTCTGAAAATAACTCTTGCAAAAGAAATGATGGTATATAAAAAAAAAGATAATCTTATGAAGTCCCTTGTTTTAAAAACAAACAAAAAATATTTGAGCTACACATCATGGTGACTTGAAGTTTCTTTCCTTAATTATTGATAACAATTTTTTTTTTGTCTTGAAACTATAGAGTTTTGCTAAATGAAGTACAGTATTGGGTTCCAAATTACAGTCATTACATTGTCTTTAACCTGTCTTAAAGATTATATTTATCATTCAAACACAAACCAGTTTCAGCTGCAACAATTGATAAAAAATTACTGCTACCAACTCTGCTTTCCATAATGGAAAGACTTAAAAATCCATTAAGTCATTTTGTTCACACATCTTGTTGCAAAGACTTTAAAAAAAATTTTTTTTTTAATTATGATTAGTAATTTTACTTGGAGATTATTAGTTTTTTTTATTATTTATTTTTTATTTAATCATGTGTTACTTCTCTAGGACTATCAAATGACTCCTTCAGTTACGTCACTTTGCAACCATATATCACTTCGCAAATATTTGTCCAGCACTGTTAAAGATACAAAACATCAATGCAGGAATAATTCTAATCACTGTTCTGATATTGCAAAAAGTGTTTGATCAGAAGAGAATATCTGAATTTGAAAATTGAAGAGTTTAAAAAAAAACAGTTTTATTCCATCAAGAAGACAATTTTAAGTTTAGAATGAGGAAAAAAAATAACACTCAAATTAGTAAGGAAGTTTTTTTATCGTTCTAAATTTATTTTTTTTTTAAAGCTGTTTGCTTTTTTTCCTCAAAGCTAGACATTTATACATGTATTCAGAAAGCTTAATAATCATTTTAAGAATATACGTCTCCTTTTTGCCAAAAATATTATAGTCAAAAACATTCTTATTGTTGTATAGTTCAGTTGAATTCATAATTCATGTATCTTAGAAACTCAGAATGAAACCCAAAAAAATGTAACAAATAGTTTTCACATTCTCTTTCCAGTGAAATCACTTAAATTATTAGTCATGTATAATTAACCCTTTACAAGTTATAAAACTACTTGTAATAAAATGATATATTGAAAAACATAAGTAAGAAAAACAAATGAGTTCTAGGTGTATTTTAAAATGGAATGTTTTATCAGCAAACTGAATAAACTTTTGTTGCATTTGAATCCATTCATTCTCATTTTATCATGCAAAATTAATATTAAAAAAATTAATCGTAAGTTTACAAAAAGCATTGATTTTAAAAGTTTTTTTATTGATTTTATTTTGTACATAAACTGTAATAAAGAAAACATCCATTTATCTTCCATTATATTTTTTTCTTTCAAATTTGGGAAACAAAATTGCTTGATAAAATGTGTAGATTTCGTTCATAAATTTATTAAAATATTTCTACATTTATATCTAAACTAGTACAGAAAACAATTTGTAGTATTTTTATTTTGTACCTTTAAACCTTCCTAATTGGCATTTTAACTTTTCTGCTTTTTGCTACTACATGTAGTTCTAAACTTCAACAGCCTCAAATTTTCAAATTAAACCATGTTTCATAAAATAAATTATGGCTTTTCAAGCTCTGTATTTTTTAAATTAAGCATTCACTGATAGAGTAAAATATATACTTTAGAATTACAAATTATAGTAAAATAAATTATTATTGTCAAATGATGAGAAAAAAAAATAAAGAATATGCCCACCACTTACTTAACCTACCTGAACTTGTGACCTTAATATTTGAAGGTTATGTGCTCTAACGCATAGCCACCCTATCACTTAGTAATGAATTAGACGAATCATAATTTAGATATTAAGTAGAAAAAAAGCAACTTAGGAATATTTATATTTTTATAATTGTGATAATTTGTGGACTGATATTTTCTGATATCGTTATGTGTAGTAGTTTAAGTTATATTTTATTATCAGTATGTGGCAGGATTATGTATATGAAATGTATCTTATATTTACAATGTGACCTTAAATTATATTATGCATATAAATTTATATTATACTTTTTTTCCATTTTAAGGAGCCCTTGATATTAACACTTATCTATATAACTCATTGCATTTATACTGAAATTTTGTAGCTCCCTATATATTACATTTTGTTATTTACTGTGATATCTTTAGTTTCTGTATTGCCTATATGTTTTTACAATTATTATTTTCCGACCTCAGATGTAACCAGTTATAAATGATGCTATTGGTCCATTCAGGTAAACAGTTGAAGTTTGGAACGTTCTCATTCTGTAATTAAATTTCACTTTGATTTTTTTTACTTTAACTTGTGATTCATATTTTACTTTTAACATTTGATTTGTTCTGTTGACATTAAAGTTCTACTTTTACTTATGCTATTTCTGAGTGACTTGTATGATTTTTTTTTGTTTTCACTTTGTGAAAGTTTGGTGTATACATTTACATTTGATTTATAGGGCTAAACAATTTATTATTAAATTTAAAAAAAACTTATGTGATTAATATTTTAGTATTTTTTACCACTGTCAAATTTTTTTCTTCGCTTTTTCATCTTTGATGTAAAAGAAAATTCTTCATACATTTTTTTTAAAGATAGTTTTATTTATACAAAGGAACCAGAAGTGACCAATGATATCATGATAAATTTAATATGGATTCTGCTCTACCTAGATAAGTTGATGCCATCTTGTCCGAAATTGATGAAGGTCAACCCATACATACAAAAATGTGGACAACAATCACTCATTAAAATTTAATTAACAGCCGTGCCTTCATAAGTGATATAATGTAAATAAATATTTTTTCAAAAAAAAAAACAACAAAAAACTACTGTCTTATTGTATTTTTTTAAGTAAGATATTTTTAAACCCTTGACATGTGGTTTCAACCAATCAATGTTGATGTTTTCTATGGTTAAAGATCATGATTGTATTGGTTTTTTTTAAATTTTTGCTAGCCCTCAGTGTGATCTTAAATTTTCCGCCTAGTTGGGTTGCAAAAAAGATTACTGTCACATTTTTTTTTTTAATTTAATAAGAATTTTATCTTATGCTACATTGGCATT
>JAGDYQ010000018.1:3017556-3038172 GCA_021962125.1 Bulinus truncatus
CACTGAAAGTAGCACAATTACTGTATTTAATGATTTTATAATGCTGAAAGTAGCACAATTACTGTATTTAATGATTTTATAATGCTGAAAGTAGCTTTTAACTTGTATTATTATTATTATTATTATTATTATTATTGTTTTATCTGTAAATATAAACAGTAGTGACTGACTGTACACATTCACAGCGCCCTAACCCGCCACGCCCCGCCACCCCCGTGACACCAACTGTACTTACGGAGTAGGGGTGGTTAGGTTTGGGAGAGTCAGTGTGCATGTGTGTGTATGTATGTATGTGTGTGTGTGTGTGAAAAAGTTCAGTCAAGCATGACAGTTTACCGATGTCTGTCCTTCACTCATGTTGCAGCCGTGGTACGCGCCTTGCTCTCAGTGGCTGTGTCTCCCCCCCCCCCTTCAATCTCAAACTTCCTTCTCATAAATATCTATGTACCCGGGTTTTTTTTTTTTTTGGAATAAAATAAAAAAAAAAAAGATAAACATAAGAAACGAAAAAAAAAATATTTTTAAACGGACTATAAAGTGAAATAAATATTCACTCACTCTAAAAAGATCGTTAGGCTTAGATCACACAACTATTTATAGACATTATTATATGGACTAAATAACACTGTGTGAGCGCCGATACGGGTGAACTAAGATTAGCAATGAACAGAGTTCGAAAGATATACAAGATAACAAAAAAATAAATTTAATGTTACATTTTTTTGTGCATCTCATTAAGACCAGAGATAAAAATTTAAAAAATGGCGCACACGCTTTTATTCTAATGTGATATATTGGGGGGGGGGCATGGGAGAGGAATTTCAAACAAAGGGCGTCAGTACGCGGGGCCTCTTCTGGTAGCCATATGTTGGGCCGAGGGCCGATTGGTGTAAACTATTTACCGTAATACATCTCCTGTATCCTGAGACGACCCCTGCCCCCATTCCCACCTCCTCATTCGGCGGGGAGCAGGGGGGGTGAACGGGGGGTTGGGCGATTACCGTAGTCGACACTCTCAAAGGGCCGCCTCTGATACACACGAACCGGTATGCACCTCTTCATTACGTCATGCACGTGCATCATGTGTTTCAAACTGGGAGAGAATGAGGTTTCATGAGTGGATGGGAGAGATGTGGCGGTGGTGGCGGTGGTGGGGGTGGAACCTACAGATGGCTAGAGGCGCCGCCCCCACCCCCCCACTCCCCTCCCGGGCTGCTCCTCCGTTTGCTTATATGTTTACCACAGCGAGTAACACTGTTATCCAGATTTATAATTGATCCAAGTGTCTGGAGCGCGGAGTCAATTAACTCCATGGGACCGAGAGAGAGAGAGAGAGAGAGAGAGAGAGAGAGAGAGAGAGAGAGAGACCGGACATCAACAAAATAACACGGGAAAGAAGGCAGTGGCGCGGGGGGGGGTGAGGAGATATGGCGATAATAATCAGATGGATGACTTGCCAGCACACACACACACACACAGGGCAGATAGATGCAAGGAAAGGTGGTGGTAAGGAAGAGGGGAGGGGGTGGAGGATGGGCAAGCAGGCGTTGCAAAGTTTAAATAAGATCCAAAATTTAGATGGAGTGATTTGGTAAAGGTCGAAAATAGCATCCACAAGTTTAAAAATAACTTTTTTTTTTTATTTTTTCTCTCTTCTGTTCAGTTTTAATCTATCAGATGTGTGAAAGTTCAAATATACTTTCAATGTAACTGCAAGTTTCCTGATATAGGTCAAACGAGCAACGCGTCCCGAGTCCATGGGTGTCGCTGTGCTGTTTCTTGTTTTATGAGATTGGGGGAATGTTTTGTAAATCAGCTAAAATTGTCAACTAGACATGTCAAGCGAAAAGCAAAAAAAAAAGGAAAATGTGTAAATTTATTTATGAGGAAAACGAAATTATAGAATTTTTTTTTTAAAACTTTTAATTGACTTTATTAACAACCTGTCGTATTAAAAAGGTATACATGAGGTATAATCAGTGCCGGATTTGTACAGGTAGGCCGACTGGGCCGTGGCTCAGGGCCCCCTAAAATCTTGAGTAGCATACAAAATGAAATATGAAAACTTGGCGATACTTTTTATTTTTTTTCAAAATGGGGCCTCAAATTTTTGTTGGCTTAGGGCCCCTAAAATTGTACACCCGGCCCTGGTTATAATGAAGGTGTGTACAGAAGGTATAATGAAGGTGTGTACAGAAGGTATAATGAAGGTGTGTACAGAAGGTATAATGAATTTGTACAGAAAGTATAATGAATTTGTACAGAAGGTATAATGAATATGTACAGAAGGTATAATGAATGTGTACAGAAGGTATAATGAATTTGTACAGAAGGTATAATGAATGTGAAAGTGGTATCACCGTTACTAACCTTTAATTTATGAATACCCCTAACTGACTAACACGCATCGTTTAGAGATACAGTCCTGTTGTCTTTCACTGGCATAATTATATCAAAGTATAAAGAGATACAGGCCTGTTGTCATTCACTGGCATAATTATATCAAAGTATAAAGAGATACAGTCCTGTTGTCATTCACTGGCATAATTATATCAAAGTATAAACTTGAAAATGTATACGTTTCTTTATACGTTTCATCCATTGTTGACGATGGATTTTTTTTTGTTTGTTTGTTTTGTTTATATTCCTGTACTTGCTGCTACCCCTCCGCAAACTTTGATCAAAGCACACGCGCGGAAAATAAAAAACCCCCAGAAACTTAACAATATTTCCTACAAGTTCAAATTTTTGAAAGTCATGCTGAGATAGCTGCATAACTGTTAAAAAGAACGAAACAATTCGTCTTGGTTTTTTTTAATTTTTTTAAGTTTTTTGAAGATCATAAATATGTAGATCAGTGGCGTAACTTGGGGGGGGGGGGGGCAAGTGGTTCCAAGGAACGGGCTCTTAAAATGCCCTCCCCTATCCAGCGTTAAAAAGAACACTAAAATACCGCCCTTGAAAAGGTGGATAGGTGCCGCTGACGGCTAAACACCCCGTCGTCCCCCTCGCACATCGCAGGTTACGCCGAATTTATTATTCATCCCCCCCCACCCCCAATCAACCCCCCCACCCACCAAAAGGTCATAGGTGGAGCCACATATTTTTTGCACTTTTGTTGTTGTTGCTGTTGATTTTCCCGCTGGGCAATTACTTCATTTTGGACAGTTTTTTGATAACGTTATCCTCTGCATTTATGTTTTCATTTTATGGTGAATAAACATTGGATCAGTCCTTTTTTATTTTTTGGGATTCCGGGGGGAGTCATTTATCAAAGTGTAACTGTAATGACCTATGGACTGACATGTCACACTATGGTGTGACATAGTTGTGTGTGTGGCACACTGATGATGGGTGAGACGGGAGACAATGATCAGTTCGCAGATTCGTTGTTTTTTTTTTAATCATATGTCATGATGCAGTGATGTTGAGGAATGCTGGGATGGAATGAGTGATGATTCTTTGTGTGTCGGGCCAGGGCAGGTATCAGCAAACTACGGCCCGCAGGCCACATACGGTCCATCAGGATCAATCATAACGGAATCTAAAACTTTCTCAACCTAATAATTGCATACCTGTCCCTATTACACGTCTGTGTCCCTACATACCTGTGTTTCGCTACATACCTGTGTTTCCCTACATACCTTTGTTTCAATACATACCTGTGTTTCCCTACATACCTGTGTTTCGCTACATACCTGTGTTTCCCTACATACCTGTGTTTCAATACATACCTGTGTTTCAATACACACCTGTGTTTCCCTACATACCTGTGTTTCCCTACATACCTTGTTTCAATACATACCTGTGTTTCCCTACATACCTGTGTGTCCCTACCTGCCTTCTTGCCCTTACCTGCCTATTTGTCCTTACCTGCCTGTATGCCCTACCTGCCTACCAACATCCCAAAACTCAATAAAGACCTGCATGCTTCGACCATTGATAGTATAATCTGGTGATTCCAATAATGATTATATGATGCCATATCACCCTGCCATATAAACACTGCCATATCACACTGGCATATCACACTGGCATATCACACTGCCATATCACACTGGCATATCACACTGCCATATCACACTGGCATATCACACTGCCATATCACAATGCCATATTACACTGCCATATCACAATGCCATATCACACTGGCATATCACACTGCCATATTACACTGGCATATCACACTGGCATATCACTCTGCCATATCACACTGGCATATCACACTGCCATATCACACTGCCATATTACACTGCCATATCACACTGGCATATCACACTGCCATATTACACTGGCATATCACACTGGCATATCACTCTGCCATATCACACTGGCATATCACACTGCCATATCACACTGCCATATTACACTGGCATATCATACTGGCATATCACACTGCCATATCACAATGCCATATTACACTGGCATATCACACTGGCATATCACACTGCCATATCACACTGGCATATCACACTGGCACATCACACTGCCATATCACAATGCCATATTACACTGGCATATCACACTGCCATATCACACTGCCATATCACACTGGCAAATTAAAAATATAATAAATTAATAATAAACGTTAGAATACAAGAAAAGTATTTTCCCACACTGAAAAAGGTGCCGGTACGCGGTACCGGTGCGTACCGGCACAAAAAAAAAAGCACTGGCTATTTGACTGAACTATGCACACTGTGTGTCACATGACTGACTAATTTTTATCTATCGCTTCCTCCCATCACACCTCCACCCCACCATACACATTATATCGTTTCTTTCCCCCACCCCGCATATTTCTTTAAGAGTTAAACACACACACACACACACATAACATTAAACACACACACACATAACATTAAACACACACACATAACATTAAACACACACACACATAACATTAAACACACACACACATAAAATTAAACACACACACACATAACATTAAACACACACACACATAACATTAAACACACACACACATAACATTAAACACATACACACATAACATTAAACACACACACACATAACATTAAACACACACACACACACACATGCACACTAATACACGAAAATACTTTATGACCCAGTAATTGGACGAGACAGACAATGTTTTATTGCGAAACGTCCTTGATGACCTAATGGGTACATAAGTAAATTGAAATGTTGGAACAGCGCTGAGGTTTTCTGGGTCGCCCCCCCCCCCCCCCAATGCCGGCTTCGCGCGAATTGATGTGACGTGTGACGCAACTTCTTCTTTCATTTTGTTGTAGTTGTTGTTGTGTTTGTAATAGTGACTCAATCGTGAGAGGTCGTTTGCATAATCTAATGGTGGTAGTAGACAGTAGTAGCCCACACGAAATGTGAACAGAGGCGTACCTAGGGTGGGGGGTGGGGAAGGGGAATCCAAATTCTGAAAGTCCCCCCCGGGCCCCAACTAGAGGGGGGGGCAAAATTTTTGTTTGCATTAAATATTAAGTACATTATCTCATGTCATAGTGTCGAATGTCAAAATGCAGGGGGCCCCAAAGAGGCCAAGCCCCGCACCCTGGCCGCCGAATTCCTAGGTTCGGCACTGAATGTGAATGTGACCACTCAGATCAACAAGTAGTGGTCTTACAGCAATTATTGGATTGAGCTTCTTTTTCTTTTGCGGAAAGTCGGAATAGAATCGCACGAGATCACGAAACGTCGGAATAGAATCGCACGAGATCACGGAAAGTCGGAATAGAATCGCACGAGATCACGGAAAGTCGGAATAGAATCGCACGAGATCACGGAAAGTCGAAATAGAATCGCACGAGATCACGGAAAGTTGGAAAATCGCACGAGATCACCTGAGGCTGTATAACTTTGTTTTGTTCTAGTTCTGTGATGGCCCTTCGCCTTCACCCCACCCACCTCACCCCCCTCCCTTCCAACCCCACGCGACCGGGAGTGTAATGGCCATGGAGGGGACGGATGGTCTCGCCGCTCGTGCGGTAAAGTGCTCGACTGTCGACCTGGGAGGGGTGGGGGACCCTGGTAAAGATCGTCGGTAAGGACCGATGGATATTTCAGGTCACGATTAAAGTCTCCACTATATATCTCTCGTAGTGCCTCCATGGTCATTGCACTATCGACATTAATGGGGTAGAGAGAAGGACACCGCAAAAAAAAAAAAAAACCGTCACATTAGTGGATTTTGGGATCCAAGAGATTTAATCTCAACTTCACACGCACCATGAAAAAAAATTTTTTTTCACCATGACCTTGGTTCTTGTCAGGAGTAAGAAAAATTGCGTCATGCACATGGGGAAGGGGGGGGGGAAGGATGGTCGAGCGCTAACGCGTAATAAACGGGATAGACTGTCGACCTGAGGGTTCTATCTCCGATGAGAGCCAATTGAATTTTCAAGTTATGGTGGAAAGTTCGCTATATGTCCCCCGTGGTGCCTCCATGGCCATTGAACTATCGGGCTATGGTGGGGATGGAAGAAGGGCACCATTAAAAACAGCCCGATTAGTGGTTTATGGGATCGAAGAAATTTCATCTCAATCCTTACAGAGATTTCATCTCAATCATTACAGAGATTTCATCTCAGTCGTTACAGAGATTTCATCTCAATCATTACAGAGATTTCATCTTAATCCTTACAGAGATTTCATCTCAATCCTTACAGAGATTTCATCTCAATCCTTACAGAGATTTCATCTCAATCGTTACAGAGATTCCATCTCAATCCTTACAGAGATTTCATCTCAATCCTTACAGAGATTTCATCTCAATCGTTACAGAGATTTCATCTCAATCCTTTGAAAGATTTCACCTAAATCCTTACAGAGATTTCACACACTTGTTCCAGTCAAAGAGTTGCAATTGGGTCTTTGTGCAGAGAATTTGGAATCTATTTTGTGGGCCTTGTGAAAAAAAAAAGTGACAGTGGGGGGGGGGGGGACATGGACGGGGGTGGGGGTAGTGGGTGTGTTGGTTGTTGGAGATAATGGAAAGCGACCACCTAGTTTTTTGTCCACCCATTAGAAAAGGTTCTGCACTTTTGACATCCACGTGTACTTGCTTTGTTTTGTTTTTTTGTTTTTTTTTCTATTCCGGGTCATTACGTGTGGCCGCCACTTTATTTCTTTACGTCCCCCGATCGAAGGCCCGTGTATTGACTACACCAGCAGCAACCTCCAACCACCCACCCCCATCCCACATCAAACATTTACAGACAACAATGCATCGACTGAACTTTGAGCGTGTTTGTGTGTGTGTGTGTGTGTGTGTGTGATTGTTTTAAAAGCTGCGCTCTGTGACTATGGCTACAGAAGCCACATGCAACGTCGCGCGATCTTTTTCTTTTTATTAAACCCCTGACAGCACCACCCTTCCGTGGCTTACCCAAGACCGGACAGGTCATCCTGCCTCTCTGGCTGCTGAACCAGTGACCTTCCACCCACGCGCAGAATCAGTCTGCCAGTGCACACACACAAAAAAAAAAAAACTCAGCTCCTAGTTCCAGTTGTTTTAAAAAAAAAAATGTTTGCAGACCCTCTTTTCTCCATTCACAAATTTCATTAATATCTAAACTGCATTCTTTTTCCAGTCCCCCCTCCTCCCTCCTTTCTGTCTGATACCCTAACACCCCCTCCCTTTCCCTCAAAAGGTTTTAAGTCCCACCCATCAAACCTTTTTGTTTCGCGTCACCCATTATCCCCCCTGGCTCTCTCTCTCTTCCCCCCCCCCACACCCCTCCTCTCTCTCTCTCTCTCTCTCTCTCTCTCTCTCTCTCTCTCGATTCCCTAACACTCAAATACACAAATAACTTCACGCACACAGATTGTCTCCACAGTTCCATTCACAAGAAGAAGAAAAAAAAAAAAGCGGGAGGAGGAACGGACGGTCCGTATTGCCTTCTCAGCTCCGCGAAGCATGCGTGACGTCAGGGGTCACCTCGCGCTGCTGCTACCACCACCACCAACAACATCGCCACCAACTTGTCGATGGAGCGAGTGAGGGAATGCATGCATACTTCATGCCGGTGGGGGGGGGGGGGGTGGAGGGGACTCGCCCGCCGGTGTTGGGTTTTTTTTTGTTTTGCTGTGTGTTTGGCGTGGGTGGGTTCTTATTCGTGGGGGTATGCCCGAGGAACGAGAGGATAAAAACTAAAACTTTAAAAAGATTGATTCTGGAGGCCGATATAAAGTAACCCACCAGGACTTTACAGAGGTAATACTGTCGTAGACATTTAACTTAGTACATTGAGACGAGAAAGGTGTTTTGGCTATTCGCACGTCTTTAGTTCTTTAAGTGCAGTGCGTTTACTATTTGGCGGATACTTGATTTTTTTTTAAAGTTATCTGGGACAATTGTGCAGCTTGAACCATTTTCTTACAAGTAATTATTTTTGGACGAGTGTTAAATTATACATTTGTTTTAATATCTTCATTATTTTACATTTATTTTCAGACTGGTTAGTAAAAGGGAAAAAAAAAACAAATATTTCGTGATGAAACTTTGAAATTCAAACGGATGCTAAAAGTGTCAAGTGTATTTAAAAAAAAAAAAAACAATAAAAAAAATGAAAACAGCTTATCAACACAGAGAAAGTTAAATGATATGGTTTTGTGATCTTTTCAGCTCGGGTCGTTAACTTTTTTTGTTTGCCTTGTTTGTGGATCAACAGGTGGGGGGTGGGGGGTGGTTTTGTGTCGGGCCCCGCATCGTCTTCAAAACAAAACAAAAAAAAAAGTTGCGCTGTCGCGGATGATTGCATCCTGCGTTATCGACCCGGCGTCCAATCGTCGTAAGCTGTGGGGTGTATAGACAGACAGACCCGTCGTAACGATCCGTGTCAAGCGTTTTAAGTAAGTTTGGCTTGACCGTATATCTGCGAACGCTGCTAGCGACGGATAAATAAAAGCTGGTAAGGAAAAAAAAAAATAAACAAAAGAGGAACAGTTGTTTATTTAAAAAAAAAATAATAATAACGTGCCGTTATTTCTGTGGTGAGCGCACTCGCAGCTCACATGGTGCTCAGAGTGAGTACAGAACTGTGACGTCATTGACTTTGGAACTGGAGAGGTGGTGTCGGCGTATTAGGGACCTGTTCCAGTAAAGGAAGAAAGGAAAGCAAAATAAAATATTTGGAGGACTTTTTAAACGGAAAAATCAATCAAAAAGCGGCGGGGTGTTGATTGAGTTTCTATTGCTCACACTCACCGCGCGTGCGTGCGTGTGTGTGTTTAAGAGTGTGCATTTTGAATAGTTTCTGGACCTTTATTTTTTGTTGTATTATTATTAGTGCAGACGGTTTGATTCATGAGTGAAGGGGAGTTCCAAGTGAATAGCTTTTTACCTTTAATGTCGCACGGACCGGAGGAGGCACAGCCGTATTGGAATATTGGTCACAGGTATTGAAACAACTGGACTGTTTTATTTTTATTTTATTTTGTTTTTTAAATAGTATATATTTTTACCGGATCGCTCTGATATCATTTTGCATTATTTTTTTTTTCTTTTCTTACCGAAAGCTTTGTGTGTTCGCTTTTGACATGTCTATGACGCGATTTTTTTCTCATTTGATTTACTAACAGGCGAAAAACATAATCTCTAACCAATTTTTTTCCAGTCTTGAACATAATCTCCCAAGTCTTTTTTTCATCTCTTTTTGCATGCGCGATGGCTAGTAACTTAATGAATAAGTAATTTAGTAAATAGGCCTATACTTTTATTTGTCCACAACATGTAAAGTTACACAACATGTTGAGTTGACCTTTTTCATTTGAAGTTTTATCGAGGTATTTTTCCCCCCTCTTTTTGTTTATTAAGGAATGCTAAGCGAAATGATAACACACGTGGCGCGTTTGTGTGTGTGTGTGTGTTTCGTTTATAAACTATCGCCACGGCACCTTGATTTATAAACTGCCTGTTGTTTTAGGGCGAATGTAAAGTCAAGGGCAGGCAGGCAGGCTTGTTGGGCTGGGAAATATGCCCATAGATAACAGCGGTAATAGCGGAATCGAGCAGCAATAATAGTAGGAATATTTTTTTTTATTTATTGGTTTATTTGATGTGTTCGGTATCGGGTAGAGGAGAAAGAAGTAGGACCCCGGGGACGGTGGCGGGGGTAAGGTGAAAATATTCTGTACAATATTGCCCCACTGTATTTCTATTGAATTACATTTCGATAGTTACAGTGAAGGGGGGGGGGGGACGGCATTGTAAAATGTGTTTCATTTTTTTTATTTTATTGTATTGCTGGACCTTTTGTTCTCCTGGTAGGGAGAGAACTTAACTACTTGATCCGTGACTGATTATGTTCACAAGTCCAAACTGTGGCTACATCACTGAGACATGTCTGGCATATTATTACAGTGTGCTGTTCGTTACATCACTGAGACAGACATGTCTGGCACATTATTACAGTGTGCTGCTCGCGACATCACTGAGACAGACATGTCTGGCATATTATTACAGTGTGCTACTCGCGACATCACTGAGACAGACATGTCTGGCATATTATTACAGTGTTTAAGTTGTTAGCTATTGTTCATTTTTTTGTTATTGAACGCCCGAGGGTCTTGGGTTCGATCCCTAGGATTTGTATCAGGTCCTTGTGAGTACCTGGCAGTAACATGAACTGGGGGGGGGGGGGAAGGTGTGTGCCGGGCATTGTGCTAGCCACACATAATCCTCTAAAAAAAAAACTCATTCGACTTTTACCTAGCCCTACCGGTGACCAACACATTGACGACGGTGTATCTCAGGCTATTCACAGAATTGTTTCAATCGTGGTCAGTCCATACACTACCGCACCTGGACCAAGTCCGGCCTGTTATCTTCTCTTCGCTCATTCACACTAGTTGTTAAAGAACCCACTTTGGGCCAGCAAATTTGAAAAAAAAAAACTTTGCCCGACCATGGGCTTGACTGTTCGATACGTGTCCAAATAGACACAACCCCCCCCCCCAAATATACAAGGATTTCAATGTGCTATTTCAATGTGCTATTTCAATGTGCTATTTCAATGTGCTATTTCAATGTGCTATATAAAGTAGTGATGAATGGAATTGGCGTGTCACGTGTGTGTATTATTGATTCCCAGTTTAATATGCGATGCAACACCGCGTTCGCCCGTTCTCTACCGTATGATAATCATAACGCTTCAAACACATGTATAATAATAACATTGCGATTTTTAAAAAAATAAATTCCTATCGTTTATTTTCATAAGACACACCTGTCTTTTAGTATAAGACACACCTGTGTCTTTTAGTGTTGAATTTATACCACTCCTTCTCATCATTTACTGATACACCGATACCTTTAATTTTTTTTTTATTATTTTTTTTTTTACCTTGAACAACTTGCGCAGGTAGTTGTGTGTTTATATTGTTTCATTATATTCGACTTTGAATCAGTTAAAACCCATACAAGACCGCGTGAAGCGGCTGTTGGGTTGTTATTATTATTATTATTACAGCAGATAATCTTGTCCTCAATCGAACGCTCTATATATTTCTCGGCCTGAGCTGGGAAAACCCATTACGTCACAGGTCGGGTCGGCGTGACGTATCGCCCATTAGAGTGTGTTCAGATAGCTATAGTTTTTTTTTATTTATTTATTTTGTTGCTCGAGAACATGGAGAAGAGATAGTTCAGAAGCTGGTAATTAAAGGAGAAAAGTGGGGGGAGGGGGGGGGAGGGGTGATTGAACAACAAGTGGGTTTCTTGTGAACGTGCCTTCATACATGTTGGTTTCTTCAACATTTTTTTAAAATGTATATATATATATATCTATATAAGTTGTTTACTTCTTTTACTTTTTGTGCCTGTATATGTTTTTGTTTAAATGTTTTAATTTAACAGCGCTTATAAGTTCAATATATACCATCCAGACTTTCTTTGACTTTATGGGCCCTAGGTACAGACTTATGGGTGCACCTCCACCCCTCCCCCCACGGGTCCTTAAAAGATCAGCGTGTTTGTGAATTGAGAGCTTTAAGAATGTTCATGTTCATCTAGATATATATATATATATATATATATATATATATATATATATATATATATATATAAATGAAACTAATATAAATATGTCTAGAATGGTGATCTATTTAAGCGCCGACAGTGTTCACTTTAGCACACAGTCCATTTTTTTTACTTAGCATGTCCGGTGTTTTTTAGCACACAGTCTATGTGTTTTTAGCACACAGTCAATGTGTTTTTAGCACACAGTCAATGTGTTTTTAGCACACAGTCTATGTGTTTTTAGCTTACAGTCTATGTGTTTTTAGCACTGTATCCACACATTATTTAACACAGTGTGAGGCCCCCCTCTGACGCGAGTTATTTTACAAATCTCCCCCCCCCCGACCATCCACCGTCCTCTCATCCAACTTAACTCCTCGTGATGACGTCATATCGCTGCTCTCCCCCTCCCCCCTTCTCCCCCCCCCCCTTCCGCCAACTAATTAATTAAGCACGAGATTCCGACGTTCACCGAAGCCGTGTCCCTAAGTGACCTCTTGATGAGTTGTCCATCTTGACGTCTGACCCTAAGTACTTGGGGGCAAGATGGGGGGGGGGGGAGGAGGGGGCGGCGAGGCGGAGATATGGGGGTGGGGGCAAGGAGGGGCGGATTGACACGACACCCTCTGCCGGTATTTTTTTTTCAAAATAGGCAAGTTTTGCTTTGGTTGGGTATCTTTTCCCCATGATCAAATCATTTTAAGATGTATTTCACTTGTATCAGACGAATCACGCAGCATTGACTTGGACATTGTCTTTTATTGGATGCGTCGTTCACAGAAGTGCCGGCGTATGGGTGGGGGGTGGGGTGGGGGGGAGGTGGGGGGTGGTGTGTTCACACATTTAATCACATTAATTTATTTTGCTGCAAAATTAGAAAAAGAGGTGTGTGTGGGGGGGGGGGGGTGGAAAGGAGGGCTTCCGTAAACACGGTTTGTCAAGGGTCTCGGCGAATCTCGGGCTGTAGCATACATACGTACTGTGCACACGAGTACTTTGCATCTGAGTACTGTATGCTGGCGTATTACTGTATCGAGCGCCCTTGAGTGAGCGAGATGATCAGGTAACACGTCGTGGAATCACCTGTAGTAACATTCTTCCCGAACATTCTGTACACATGCAGACGAACAGACAGACACCCGTCACATGTCTGTGTACCACCCATAAACTAATATGAGGAGTAGCACGTCTATATATATATATATATATATATATGTATGTATGTATGTATGTATGTATATATATATATACATCTATCTATCCGGCCGACCGCCGGTATATTTGTATCTTTTTTTTTTCATTTATATTATTGTCTGTATATTATCTCTCTCTGTACATATTTGTCTGTCTCCGTGTGTCTGTCTCCGTGTGTCTGTCTCCGTGTATCTGTCTCCGTGTGTCTGTCTCCGTGCGGCTCTCTACCTGCCGGCTATTTTAACTGTCTGTGTGTGTCCTACTACATACATAGCCATGCGTCTAAATCTACCTACCTACATACATAACAAACATACATACCCAATGGCGTAGTGAGGGGTGGGCAGTGGGAGGGCATCATGCCCCGGGCGCTACTCACAAAGTGTAGCCAAATGGTATATTTTACATATAATATTACATGGTTTTCAAATGGGGGGGGGGCGCTAAAAAGGTATTGTGCCCCGGGCGCGAGTAGAGCTCGCTGCGCCACTGTACATACCTATCTACCTACCTTCGTACCTGCCTACCTATCTATATAATGTGTTCACACATACGTTTGTCTGTTTGTTTTGTTAATTATTTATATTTGAGATTTAACCAGCAGGGCGCTCTTCGCCCTCGGTAACTCACGGTCAATACCCTCGTGTGGTGTTCAAATCCTTTAATCATTCACATACACACACGCGCGCGCGCACACACACACATACACACACACTCTCGAGTACTTCCCCCCCCCCCAACCTATGTGTTGTTAGTAACCCGGGGAGACTAATACAGGTAAAATAATAATAATTACCCCCCTCCCCCTTCACCCGTCCCCCCTTTTTTACTCGATTCAGTCAGTCAGCTTTAAAAATAAAGATTGGTCACCCAATCGAGGCTGAAGAATTATCACGCGCACACACACACAAATACCGTATTATTTTTTTAACCCATTGATAAACACCGTGACCTTTCAAGGTCAAATAGTTTTCACTTTTTTTATATTTTTTTTTTTCATTCTTGTCAACGCGTACTACCTGTATAACTAACTTTACCTTTTTTTTTACACCGTATCTGATATGAATGACGTACACTGTGTGAAATATGTGTCTCTCCATTGTCACACGGACCCGGGGGGGGGGGGGTTGGAGTTAAAACATTGGGCACTTGGGTTGCGGCGATTGGGGCAGGCGAGTTGGGGGGGGGGAGGAGGGGGGTAGCCGGCCGCCTGCTGTCTATTTATAGCATCATAAACAACGGGAATACCCAGAGCACCGTACAGGGATATAGACTTTTCCCCCACACTGACCTATCCGCGCGCTTCAGTTAATTAATATAACACAACCAGAGTGAGGGTCAAATATCGTCATATTGACCAATCGGTACTACCCATTGCCGTTATATTGAGAAGGCCAATTCTATTTATTACCCCCACACACACACTTCCGATGCCTTGCACCCTCCCTTCCAGACCTCTCACCCGCCCTTTCCAAAGTCTTAAGAACGGATCTGTTGTGAAATATCCTCTAGATTTAAACTGTATAACATTGGTGGTGGTGGTGGTGGTGTTTTTGGGCGGGAGACTCGACTTATTCAACGCGTTTCTCGTCTGCCCCTCTCGCACGGACGCTGGTCTTCTTTTAATTGTATCATTATATATATATATATATATATATATATATATATATATATATATATATATATAAATGACCCGGAACTGGTTTTTAATCTCTGTGTCTATAAATAGCCGCAACTCTCTCTCTCTCTCTCTCTCAATATAAAAGGTAGATAACTCAACGTTATTTAACGATGAATGTTAAAAAAAAAAATAACGGATCGAAATCCACCCCCCACCCCCCTCCCTTCCCCCACCCTTACCTTTTTTTTTTACCTCGTGACATAACGGCCGCACCTTGTTTTTTTTTTGCGTTCAACCTGTATGAGTTTCTCTCTCTCTCTCCCTCTCTCTCTTTATCTTCCAGTGGTGGTTGATCCTTAAGTGAAATCCCGTAGTCATTCTCAATTTTTTCACTTCTTGATTGGTCGAACTATCGGATCTTTTCAGACTCAAGCTTGAATGGAGAGGGGGGGAATACATACACACACACACACACACACACACACACAAACAATACACATACTTGGGTTAGGACACGTTAGCTGAAATATGGTAAAGAAGCGAATCGCAGCATATAATGAGCGAGAGAAGAGAGAGAGAGGTGTGTAAGGGGGGGAGGCTAATTTTGTGAGAGGTGGGGCAAAACCGTGGGAAAAACCCCGACGTTTTTTTTTTCTGTTTTCTATTTTTTTCTTCTTAGCAGACGACAATGTCCGGGAAACAAGAAATCGATATTTAACTCTTGTGTTCTTATTTTTGAAAGCTCTACAAAGTTAATAAAATTTAATATTTCTCAAAAGGCTACAAATATCCGTTCTATTTACTTAATAGTACTTGTATTTTTTTAAAAATAATTCTTGTTTACTGGAGCTGTCAACTAAAAACAAAACTGTTTTATAAAGAAAATACAAAGCGAAACATAAACAAGGGTAACGGCCCTTTGCTAAGCGATTGCAAAACACCGGAGAGAGAGAGAGAGAGAGAGAGCCTGTGTGGACTCGGTAAGTACATATACGATCTCCTTATTTTACTTGGAGTGCATTCCCCTGTTTGGGCCTCACTTGTGCTCGACGTCTGCCAAAACCGTAGGGAGAGTGACTCGTGTTATTTATTTGGGTTTTTTATTTATTTTATTTCAGTTTTCATTCGCCCCGCAAATTACGGTACGGTTACATGATGTGATCCGTGTGTGTGTGTGTGTGAACTTGCGCCCGTTCTGTTTATAAAAAAAAGTATTTAAAGTTAATGTATAGTTTTTTTTTTAAAAAGAAAAAAAAAAAACTGTACAGATAAAATAAAATAAAACTAGCAATTCTATGGTTGTTACTGAGAGGTAAGTGGTTAATTTTTTTTTTTTAAATGATTTCTTAACCTTTCTTTACATATAAAACGGCATTCTAGGGATAGCTGATTATTGATATTGTCAATAATATTATAATAGTTAATCGATGTAACTGCCAATATTATCGGTAATAATTTTAATCACAAGCTAATATCATTATTTATAGCAAGATATTTGTACTGACTTTAAAATGTCCATGTTGGATAGTTTTTACCGATTATGACTTCTTTTTAAATGCCGTTCATTAACTTTCAACACCAAACTAAAGACTAATTGTCACTAAGTTGTTATTATATTGTTTTCTATCTGTCTTCTATATATAAATTATCCAGACGTAATTTTTGTCTAACGACAGGTTATTATTTTTCCCCACCACCACCCACAAACATACACACCGGCCCATTCCGTTGGGGGGGGGGGGGTACAAACTGTCAATTTTACACGGACATTTGTGTGTGTGTGTGTGTGTGTGTGACATTTTCTCCAAACGTGGTGTCGACATTTTCGTATTAACGGAGAACCATTGCGAGGGAGGGAGAGAGGGGGGGGGGGAGAGAGAGGGGGCTTCGCTGCATCAAACACTCATCTTCTAGTTATTTCAGACCTTTTTATTTTTTTTTTCTTTCTGTCGCGTCAGGTACTTTGGACCCAATTATTTACACTGACTCATGACTATTTAGACTTTATATATTTTATAAGAATGTAAGCGCTTGGCCATTATTATAGAGTAAAAAGTCCCCCCCCCCCTCGGCCCCTAAAATTGGCCATCGGGGTAGATGAAGTGTAGAATTCGTCTGTTTCCGTAATCACGACTTATTTAAGGCCTGTATTGCTAGCACAACACACCCACAGTCAGTCGCCTGTTTCTCCAATTTAAGTCATGTACTCATTATAAGTCATGTACTCATTATAAGTCATGTACTCATTATAAGTCATGTACTCATAAGCTGGGTGGACATAGCGACCTTGATGACCACCAATCTTTACCGAGAACCGGGGAGGGGGGAATTCCCTTTTTTTTTTTTTACCGAGAATCAAACCCAGGACTCTCATATCTACAGTCGAGCGCTCTACTTCAATTTTTCGTAATAAAACTATTGTTAAATATATACATATATATATATATTTTAAATTTGTGTTCGCGTCCTTGCTAACTTACTTTAATTAAAACCTGAAATATGTTACATCGCATCTTCTATCCGAAGGAAGACACGCACACACACACACGCACACACACACGCACACACACACGCGCGCAATGATTTCATTTAACGGTGGAGGGTATTTATGATGTTCCCGTGTCTCCCAGTTAAGCTGACGTTTACTTACTTGATTTACTTTTTATGTACCTACTATAGCAGCACCCTCAGACACATCTCGCGCATAAAGCACGTGCTAAAAAAAAGTGGGCGGTATACCAAAAAGAAATTGCTTCTCGTCTGCTATATTCTCATATATATATATATATATATATATATATATATATATATATATATATATATATATATAGTGTTAACGCGGGTTGTCTCCCTTGGGGTATATGTTAGTAACTTTATTACAACTACAAAATAAAAAAAAATTTAAAGCGCACAGTGTTATCAGGTGTGCTGTATATTATGTGCGATAAGTAGCTTCATTTGATTAGGTCTAACCTGTTTTGTTTTGTTTTTTATTATCCAGATTAGAGTGTCAGGCAGGAACGTTTCATTTTGACGTTAAGATATTATTATTATTACTATTATTATAAATCCATCCCATCATCTAGATGTGCTAGCCGTTTAACCCAAATCTTTTTGCGTGCGTGCTTGTGTTTTATTTATACCTTTCTGCAGGTGAAATGGTTTCAGGTGTCTCGGGTAGGTAAATAATGATTGGAAAATAGTGATAAGTCAGAGGGAATTTGGGGGGGGGGGTTACTCTTTTTACTGGACGGTGTAATAAACTTGACGTTCTTTCTTAGTAATAATTGATAGAGGTTATGGAGGGGAGTAGTGGTGGTGGGGCAGTAGTACCATGTAGAAAAGCAAAATATCACTACTACAACACTAAAAAATAGCCCCATACATAATACTCAATGCAGATAATTCCCCCCCCCCTCTCTCTCTCTCTCTCTCTCTCTCTCTCTCTCTCTCTCTCTCTCTCTCTCTCTCACCTTCCCTCTCTTTTTGTTTTAAATTTCTAACCCGTGACGTTTTTTTTTTTGTGTTTTTCTCGATAACCTGCCCACAACCAACCTGGAATGGGGGAGGTAATTTCGAGACAGTGAATTGTTTCACACAGATCGTACAACGTGAGTGTTGCAGTTATCTCGACATGTCTCCTACAAATATTCCCTTCCCCCCCCCCCACCCCCCCACCCCCTTTTTGCACATGTTGTCAGAGAGATGAAAATTTTGTTCTGGAGAACGGTGTTAGGGGACGACGGAGCATATGCTGACGTCTGTGTATGCGTGTGTGTGTGTGCTTGGGAGGGGGGTGGGCGAAAACGGATTCATAGACGCCCTAGATCGCAGTAATTAGCGTTTCAGTTATATTTTCAGTATTTTTTTTTTATTAGATGTTATAATCATTTTGTTCTGCCGACCTAACAAGTTAGTTTTGTTTGTTTGTATTTGTGTGTGTGTTGACGGTCGTTTTCATTGTTACTATGGTGACCTTTGTTTGGGCCCCCCCCACCCTCTGCCACAAATTTACGGCGATTTTTTTTTTATTTTTTAAATTATGGGATAAGTTTGACTTTCATATTTAAACCTCACGAAACAAAAAATTTAAACATTATTATACAGTTCAAATTGGAACAACAATGGTTGAAAATGTTTATAAACTTCGAGGAAATGCCGAGTTCTAAAATATACTGCCCAATAAAACCTGTAATCTGATTTTTTTTTAAATAAACACTTAAAACAAATTCTTCTAATAACAGCGCCCCCACCCCCCCAATATAGATTTATGTGGGGCGATATACACCCTCCTCCCCCCTTTCCCCCGGCCGCACTCCATTAAAGTTTTTTTTTTTCTTCTTTCTTTTCCCAGATAGAAATCATTATGAAATAGTTTGAAAACTACCCCAACGATTCTTTACCTCCCCCCCCCACCTCTAACCTTCAAAAGGTGTACTACCCTCTCTCTCCCCCCCACCCTCAGCGCGGGTTGTTTAATTTATCGCCTCTCTCCATGCGTCACAGTCGTAGGGAACCGTGTGTTCAAATCTCGATTGTTCGCCCCCCCCCCCTCCCAACTCCCGATGAAGATTTCATGTCTTACAGGGCACTTGTACCTTATCTTTCCCTTTTCAACATGGCATATTTGTCTTGCTGATTGTGGCGTCATTACAGTAAATACATGGTGCATATTGTATGAGTCAGGGGCACATTTTTAGCGTCGGACGCAAATCCCAGGCGCCCCTATTTAAAAATGGCTTTGTCTTTTTTTTAGAGCCCCCCCCCATATTTTCTTATGTGTCCTGGGCCCCAACCGATTTGAAAACTTGTCCATTAAAATATAGACGGATAAACATATAGACGGATAGACATATATATATATATATATATATATATATATATATATATATATATATATATATATATATATATATATACATACATATATACAGGGTTGTTAGTATCGAAGTATCGGTATCGGCCAATACAGTATCGGCGATACTTTTTTAGTATTGGTTGCTGTATTGCCGATCCTGTTTGTATCAAGTATTGATTTGTGTATCGCCGATACATTTTAAACGAAAAATTTTCGATAATCGATACCATTACTTTTACGAATGTATTCCAACAAACTTTAACCAAAAAAAATTACTTTGTATCTTAAAATATTAAAGGAACAAAAAATTATAATTCATAAACCCAATTGAATAACCCCACTATTTGTGTGTTTATCAGTTGTTTTTTTTTTAAATCAAAATATCACAGTTATACTGTTCATACAATTCAGAAAAAAAAAATATGCAGAAAAACAAATAGCGATTTTAGTACCTTGTTTTAAAAGTAATCTACATACATTCAACCACTACTAGTAATCACAGTCATCAACCCGACCAATATTAACACCACCCACCTCCCCACATATACAACCACGGTTGGCGAGTTGAAGGAAAAATGAAATCTTAATTCTTTTGAAGTATTTGCTTTGCCCGCCGCTATCTATAAATGTTATTCTTATATTCTTTCATTCATTTACGTTCTTTCTATCAACTATTTGTTCAATGTTTCAATGAACGACAGAAAAGAAAACTTTATCTTTTTTCATAGATCTGTCAGTTATATAAAAACTTGAAAAACTTACACTCTATATTTTTAATAATATTTTTTTTCTTCTCAAAAGTATTGGTATTGTATTGGTATCGATTTCAGCGATACATTTTTTCTTGAGTATTAGTATCGGTATTGACGATACAATTTAAGAGTATTGTTAACAACCCTGCATATATATATATATATATATATATAT
>JAGDYQ010000018.1:3038672-3060104 GCA_021962125.1 Bulinus truncatus
GCAGAACAATCAACAGGCAGCAGAACAGTTATATAGGTATTGGTTGGACAGAGGTATGTGGTCGAAACTTACCGACACTGGACGAGTTCTACGATCCTTGTGGGGCCCAGGCCACTTTTTTTTTTAGCATCCAGAAGAGATCAGTGGGGGGGGGGGCTTACGGTACATTCGTATTGGAAATGTTATTTATAGAATTTCGGGTGGCTCCTTTGTTGGCTTAACGTAACATGTGGATATATGATGACCTTTGACACCTGTGGTGGGAAGGCTACTATGCCTACACATATCCTCAATGTTTGGGACGATGATTCTGGCGATGTGTTTAGACAGACTTTTCAGGCAGGTGGACAGATATGTCCCCCCCGAACCTAATTTTACCGATGGCTTGTATGCGGCATAAGATATCGGCTGTTTCAATTTTTAGAGGGAATTCTACTTTTTAAAAAGTGTGCGCAATCCAACGGTATATAAATTGCCTTTGAAACGAAATATCCGTTCGTTCAATTGAGAAGTGTGTGCGCGCGCATTGGCGAGTAAAAAGCGTAGATGGGGGTCACAGGGGGTAGAGGGGAATTAGAGATTGTGTCACGTGATATGCTGAGCGACTTGACAGGTGTGAAATCAAGACTTTGAATGCGAATCAACTTTTTCTTTTCTTTCTATCCCTTTCTTCTTTTTTTTTAATCTAAAGCCATTAATTCAACATTTTACCTTGCATGGGCATAAAGAAATAAAACCCAAATTTTTAAAAAATAAAATATCTTCATTTGCATTTTAGTGTTTGAAAAGAGTAAAACCAAAAAAAAAATCTCTGCACTGTTAGCAGTGTTTGTATGAATCTGACAGTTCTCATTGATGTGTGACATTTGTTATGACTTGAGAAGAAAACACTAATGGTTCAGCTGCAGGGATGCCGTGGCCGGGCTCGGTGTGACGGTGTATTGGACCACAATTCTTTTTTTTTACCGTATGAGCAGAAGTGTCTTTCACAAGGGGCACATAACCCCGGGTAGTGTCTGTCTCATTGTGGTCCGGTATCAAAAAGGATTACCTGTCCTTGGTTTTGACTTGTTTATTTTTTTTAAAAAGTTACTGTTGCTAGGTTGTCATTTTTAATGGAAGAAAAAAATAGTTGGATTTTGTAGCAGAATTGACAGTTACTACAGGAGCGTGTGTTGTGGTGGTAGTGGTGGTCCCTTGTAATGGCAAGAGTCTGGTAAGGTGACGTGCTATTTGCGCCATTTTAGTGGACTTAAATGATTTTTACTATTTTAGTGTCATCCTTTCAAACTGAGATATTTTATATATATATATAAAAAAAGATTCACACTTTTATAAATTTATTGAGCTAAAATAATCAAAACAACACACTTGATGGTACGTAACACTACACACATTCTTTGATGTTTACATATTGGATAACTGTACAGAAATATTTCCATAGATTTGCTTCGTTCTCCGCTTAAATTATATAAAGCCGCATTTTTTTTACTTCACCAGAATGATGCTACTTGTATTCTAAACTGCTCGACTGCTTCTCACTTCTCTCCGGATTCTGTCAACGCCTCCTCAAATTATCGCATTTGACATGCGCGGCGCCAATCGTTTCAGTTTCATTGACAAATGTAAACAAACCCCTTTCGCCCGCGACGTCCAAATAATTATTAATTAGATATAAATAAATATGTATATATATATCTGGGTTGTAAGGGGTCAACATGACATATTTTCAAATGAAATGCCTCGGTGCTAATGATGATGATGTTTGTTGTGATGAATGGTTTCCCCCAAAAATGCCCTGGTTTACTGATAGTGAACTAAAAGAAGACACTTTTTTTTCGGGGGTGGGTGGGTGGTGAAGGGGAAGGGGGGGGTCAGCTATTTGCAGTAAGCAGTGGGGGGGGCGGTCTATCACTCCATGGATGGGCCGTTTGACTGTTAATTTGTCAATTCGTATAGCCACGTCTTCCTGGCAGGGGGATATGCATCCAGAGCCATTCTAATGGATATATAAACAAGCTCCCCCCCCACTCCCCGACACCCCATAACGAAGACCCCCCTCCCCCCATTCCAGAGCACATTTCTATACAGTTCTAATACTTTTTAACTGCCCTGATAGGTCATTTTGGCCAAATCTCAATTAATGTCTCAAAAAAACAACAAAACTCAATGAACAAGCGGAACATAAGGTTTGCTGATTTAAAACAAAAAAAAAATATAAGATGCCAACTAGTTAATTCATTGTAGAGATGACTCAATTCTAGCATAAGATTAAGATTTTTTTCTTTTTAATATTTAAATATACAAACGAAATTCGGCGTTAATGGATTGAAATAAGAGTGTAAGTAGCACATTTACTGTGTTGAATGATTTTTTATAATGCGCTGAAAGTAGCACAATTACTGTGTTTAATGATTTTATAATGCTGAAAGTAGCACAGTTACTGTGTTGAATGATTTTTTATAATGCGCTGAAAGTAGCACGATTACTGTATTTAATGATTGTATAATGCTGAAAGTAGCACAATTACTGTATTTAATGATTTTATAATGCTGAAAGTAGCACATTTACTGTATTTAATGATTTTATAATGCTGAAAGTAGCTTTTAACTTGTATTATTATTATTATTATTATTATTATTATTATTTTTGTTTTATCTGTAAATATAAACAGTAGTGACTGACTGTACACATTCACAACGCCCTAAACCCCCCGCCCCGCCACGCCCCCCCCGTGACACCAACTGTTAATAGATCGTACTTACGGAGTAGGGGGTGGTTAGGTTTGGGAGAGTCAGTGTGTGTGTGTGTGTGTTTGTGTGTGTTTGAGTCAGTGTGCGTGTGTGTGTTTTATGAGTGTGTGTGTGTGTGTGTATGTTTGAGTCAGTGTGCGTGTGTGTGTTTTATGAGTGTGTGTGTGTGTGTGTGAAAAAGTTCAGTCAAGCATGACAGTTTACCGATGTCTGTCCTTCACTCATGTTGCAGCCGTGGTACGCGCTCTGCTCCCAGTGGCTGTGTCCCCCCTCCCCCCCCCCTTCCATCTCAAACTTCCTTCTCATAAATATCTATGTACCCGGGTTTTTTTTTTTTTTGGAATAAAATAAAAAAAAAGATAAACATAAGAAACGAAAAAAAAAATATTTTTAAACGGACTATAAAGTGAAATAAATATTCCCTCACTCTAAAAAGATCGTTAGGCTTAGATCATACAACTATTTATAGACATTATTATATGGACTAAATAACACTGTGTGAGCGCCGATACGGATGGACTAATATTAGCAATGAACAGAGTTTGAAAGATATACAAGATAACAAAAAATAAATTTAATGTTACATTTTTTTTTTGCATCTCATTAATACCAGAGATTAAAAAAAAAAAAAATTGGCGCACACGCTTTTATTCTAATGTGATATATTAGGGGGCATGGGAGAGGAATGTCAAACAAAGGGCGTCAGTACGCGGGGCCTCGCCTGGGAGCCATATGTTGGGCCGAGGGCCGATTGGTGTAAACTATTTACCGTAATACATCTCCTGTATCCTGAGACGACCCCCCCTTCCCACCTCCTCATTCGGCGGGGAGCAGGGGGGGGGGGTGAACGGGGGGGGCGGTTACCGTAGTCGACACTCTCAAAGGGCCGCCTCTGATACACACGTACCGGCATGCACCTCTTCATTACGTCATGCACGTGCATCATGTGTTTCAAACTGGGAGAGAGAATGAGGTTTCATGAGTGGATGGGGGAGAGAGGTGGTGGTGGTGGTGGTGGTGGTGGTGCCTCTAGCCATCTGTAGGTTCCACCCCCACCCCCCACTCCCCTCCCGGGCTGCTCCTCCGTTTGCTTATGTGTTTACCACAGCGAGTAACACTGTTATCCAGATTTATAATTGATCCAAGTGTCTGGAGCACGGAGTCAATTAACTCCATGGGACCAAGAGAGATAGAGAGAGAGAGAGAGAGAGAGAGAGAGAGAGAGAGAGAGAGAGAGAGACCGGACATCAACAAAATAACACGGGAAAGAAGGCAGGGGCGGAGGCAGTGGGGGTGGGGGAGGAGATATGGCGATAATAATCAGATGGATGACTTGCCAGCGCACACACAGGGCAGATAGATGCAAGGGGAGGGTGGTGGTAAGGAAGAGGGGAGGGGGTGGGAGGGAGGGGGCAAGCAGGCGTTGAAAAAGTTTAAATAAGATCCTAAATTTAGATGGAGAGATTATGGTAAAGGTCGGAAATAGCATCCACAAGTTTAAAAATAACTTTTTTTTTTTCTCTCTTCTGTTCAGTTTTAATCTATCCGATGTGTGAAAGTTCAAATACACTTTCAATGTAACTGCAAGTTTGTTTCCTGATATAGGTCAAACGAGCAACGCGTCCCGCGTCCGTGAGCGTCGCCGTGCGGTTTCTTGTTTTATGAGATTGGGGGAATGTTTTGTAAATCAGCTAAAATTGTCAACTAGACGTCAAGTGAAAAACAAAAAAAAAAAAAGCAAAGATGTAAATTTTTTTTTTTTTAAGTTTGTTGAAGATCATAAATATGTAGATCAGTGGCGTAACTTAGGGGGGCAAGTGGTTCCAAGGGACGGGCTCTTAAAATGCCCTTCCCTTTCCAGCGTTAAAAAGAACACTAAAATACCGCCCCTTGAAAAGGTGGAATGGTGCCGCTGACGGCTAAACACCCCGTCCCCCGCACATCGCATGTTACGCCGAATGTATTATTTATCCCTCCCCCCCCCACAATCACCCCCACCCCAAAAGGTCATAGGTGGAGCCACATATTTTTGCACTTTTGTTATTGTTATTTATTCCACTGGGCAATAACTTCATTTTGGACAGTCTTTTGATAACGTTGTCCTCTGCAGTTATGTTTTCATTTTATGGGGAATAAACATTGGATCAGTCCTTTTTTTTTGGGGGGGGGGGGATTCCGGGAGGAGTCATTTATCAAAGTGTAAACTTTGATTACCTATGGACTGACATGTCACACTATGGTGTGACATAGTTGTGTGTGTGATGGGTGAGACGGGAGACAAACGATCAGTTTCGCAGATTCTGTTGTTTTTTTTTTAAATCATATGTCATGATGCAGTGATGTTGAGGAATGCTGGGATGGAATGAGTGATGATTCTTTGTGTGTCGGGCCAGGGCAGATATCAGCAGACAACGGCCCGCAGGCCACATACGGTCCATCAGGATCAATTATAACGGGATCTAAAACTTTCTCAACCTAATAATCGCATACCTGTCGATATTACACGTCTGTGTCCCTACATACTTGTGTTTCGCTACATATCTGTGTGTCCCTACATACCTGTGTTTCGCTACATACCTGTGTGTCCCTACATACCTGTGTTTCAATACATACCTGTGTTTCCCTACATACCTGTGTGTCCCTAGCTGTCTATTTGTCCTTACCTGCCTGTATGCCCTACCTGCCTACCGACATCCTAAAACTCAATTAAGACCTACATGCTTCGATCATTAATGGTATAATCTGGTGATTTCAATAATGATTATATGATGCCATATCACCATGCCATATCAACACTGCCATATCACACTGCCATATCACACTGGCATATCGCACTGCCATATCACACTGCCATATCACACTGGTATATCACACTGCCATATCACAATGCCATATAACACTGCCAAATCACACTGGCACATCACACTGCCATATCACACTGCCATATCACACTGGCATATCACACTGCCATATCACAATGCCATATCACACTGGCATATCACACTGGCATATCACACTGGCATATCACAATGCCATATAACACTGCCATATCACACTGCCATACCACACTGGCATATCACAATGCCATATCACACTGCCATACCACACTGGCATATCACACTGGCATATCACACTGCCATATCACACTGGCATATCACACTGCCATACCACACTGGCATATCACACTGGCATATCACACTGGCATGTTAAAAATATAATAAATTAGTAATAAACGTTAGAATACAAGAAAAGTAATATTTTTCCCCACACTGAAAAAGGTGCCGGTACGCCGTACCGGTGCGTACCGGCCACAAAAAAAAAGCACTGGCTATTTGACTGACCTATGCACACTGTGTGTGTCACATGACTGACTCATTTTATCTATCGCTTCCTCCCATCACACCTCCACCCCCACCATACACATTATATCGTTTCTTTCCCCCCACCCCGCATATTTCTTTAGAGTTAAACACACACACATAACATTAAACACACACACACACACACATGCACACTGATACACGAAAATACTCTCTGACCCAGTAATTGGACGAGACAGACAATGTTTTATTGCGAAACTTCCTTGATGACCTAATGGGCACATCAGTAAATTGAAATGTTGGAACAGCGCTGAGGTTTTCTGGGTCGCGCCCCCCCCCCCAATGCCGGCTTCGCGCAAATTGATGTGACGTGTGACGCAACTTCTTCTTTCATTTTGTTGTTGTTGTTGGTGTTGTTGTGTTTGTAATAGTGACTCAATCGTGAGAGGTCGTTTGCATAATCACATGGTGGTAGTAGCCTGTAGTAGCCAACACGTAATGTGAACAGAGGCGTACCTAGGGGGGAGGGCGGGGGGGGGGAAGGGGGATCCAAATTCGAAAGTCCCATTAAATATTAAGTACATTATCTCATGTCATAGTGTCGAATGTCAAAATGCAAGAGCCCTCAAAGAGGCCAAGCTCCGCCCCCCCTGGCCCCCGTATTCCTAGATTCGGCACTGAATGTGAATGTGACCACTCAGAGCTTCTTTTTCTTTTGCGGAAAGTCGGAATAGAATCGCACGAGATCACGGAAAGTCGGAACAGAATCGCAAGAGATCACGGAAAGTCGGAATAGAATCGCACGAGATCACGGAAAGTCGGAATAGAATCGCACGAGATCACCTTAGGCTGTATGACTTTGTTTTGCTCTAGTTCTGTAATGGCCCTTCGCCTTCACCCCACACGCCCACCCACCTCCCTTCCAACCCCACGCGACCGGGAGTGTAATGGCCATGGAGGGGACGGATGGTCTCGCCGCTCGTGCGGTAAAGTGCTCGACTGTTGACCTGGGAGGGGGGGGTGGTTGGAGACCCTGGTAAAGATCGTCGGTAAGGACCGATGGATATTTCAGGTCACGATTAAAGTCTCCACTATATATCTCTCGTAGCGCCTCCATGATCATTGCACTATCGACTATAATTGGGTAGAAAGAAGGACACTGAAAAAAAAAACGTCAAATTAGTGGGGGGGGGGGGGGGGGTTGGGATCTAAGAGATTTAATCTCAACTTCACACGCACCATGATAAAACATTTTTTTCACCATGACCTTGGTTCTTGTCAGGAGTAAGAAAAATTGCGTCATGCACATGGGGAGGATGAAGGTGGGGGGGAACGGATGGTCGAGCGCTAACGCGTAATAAACGGGATAGACTGTCGACCTGAGGGTTCGATCCCCGATGAGAGCCAATTGAATTTTCAAGTTATGGTGGAAAGTTCGCTCTATGTCCCCCGTGGTGCCTCCATGGCCATTGAACTATCGGGCTATGGTGGGGATGGAAGAAGGGTACCATTAAAAACAGCCCGATTAGTGGTTTATGGGATCGAAGAGATTTCATCTCAATCCTTACAGAGATTTCTTCTCAATCCTTACAGAGATTTCAACTCAATCCTTACAGAGATTTCATCTCAATCCTTACAGAGATTTCATCTCAATCCTTACAGAGATTTCATCTCAATCCTTACAGAGTTTTCATCTCAATCCTTACAGAGATTTCATCTCAATCCTTACAGAGATTTCACCTAAATCCTTACAGAGATTTCACACACTTGTTCCAGTCAAAGAGCAAAGTGACAGTGTGTTTGTGTGGGGGGGGACATGGAGGGTTGGGAAAGGGGGGGGTAAGTGGGTGTGTTGGTTGTTGGAGGTAATGGAAGACGGCCACCTAGTTTTTTTTTGTCCACCCATTAGAAAAGGTTCTGCACTTTTGTTGACATCCACGTGTCACTTGTTTTTGTTTTTTTCTATTCCGGGCCATTACGTGTGGCCGCCCACTTTATTTCTTTACGTCCCCGATCGAAGGCCCGTGTATTGACTTCACCACCAACAGCAACCTCCAACCCCCCCACCCCCATCCCTACCCCCACACCAACCATTTACAGACAACAATGCATCGAGTGAACTTTGTGTGTGTGTATGTGTGTGTGTGTGTGTGATTGTTTTAAAAGCTGCACTCTGTGACTATGGCTACAGAGGCCATGCAACGTCGAACGATCTTTTTCCAGTTTTTTTTTATTAAACCCCCTGACAGCACCACCCTTCCGTGGCTCACCCAAGACCGGACAGGTCATCCTGCCTCTCTGGCTGCTGAACCAGTGACCTGCCTCCCACGCGCAGAATCAGTTTGCCAGTACACACACACACACACACACACACACACACACACAAAACCCAGCTCCTAGTTCCAGTTGTTTTTAAAAAAAATGTTTGCAGACCCTCTTTTCTCCATTCACCAATTTCATTAATATCTAAACTGCATTCTTCTTCCAGTTCCCCCTCCCACCCCCCTTTCTGTCCGATACCCTAACCTCCCTGCTCCCTTCCCTCAAACGGTTTTTAAGTCCCACCCATCAAACCTTTTTGTGTCGCGTCACCCATTATCCCCTGGCTCTCTCTCTCTCCCACTCCTCCTCTCTCGATTCCCTAACACTCAAATACACAAATAACTTCACGCACACAGATTGTCTCCACAGTTCCATTCACAAGAAGAAGAAAAAAAAAAGCGGGAGGAGGAACGGGACGGCCCGTATTGCCTTCTCAGCTCCGCGAAGCATGCGTGACGTCAGGGGTCACCTCGCGCTGCTACCACCACCACCACCACGAACAACAACATCGCCACCAACTTGTCGGCGGAGCGAGTGAGGGAATGCATGCATACTTCGTGCCGGTGGGGGAAAAAAATACTCGCCCGCCGGTGTTGGGTTTTTTTTTTGTTTTGCTGTGTGTTTGGCGTGGGTGGGTTCTTATTCGTGGGGGTATGCCCGAGGAAGGAGAGGATAAAAACTAAAACTTTAAAAAGATTGTTTCTGGAGGCCGATATAAAGTATCCCACCAGGACTTAAAACAGAGGTAATACTGTCGTAGACATTTAACTTTGTACATTGAGACGTGAAAGGTGTTTTGGCTATTCGCACGTCTTTAGTTCTTTAAATGCAGTTCGTTCTTTTTTATTATTTGTTATAAGTTATCTTGGACAATTGTGCAACTTGAACCATTTTCTTACAAGTAATTATTTTTTGGACGAGTGTTAAATTATACATTCATTATTTTACATTTATTACGTATTGCTTTATCTATAAATTGAGAAATTTTCAGACTGGTTAGTAAAAGGGAAAAAAAAAAACATATTTCGTGATGAAACTTTTAAATTCAAACGGATGCTAAAAGTGTCAAGTGTTTTTAAAAAAAAAAAACAATAAAAAAAATGAAACCGGCTTATCAACACAGAGAAAGTTAAATGATACGGTTCTGTGATCTTTTCAGCGCGGGTCGTTAACTTTTTTTTTGTTTGCCTTGTTTGTGGATCAACAGGTGGGTGGGGGTGGTTTTTTGTCTGGCCCGCATCGTCTTCAAAACAATCCAAAAAAAAAAAAAGTTGCGCTGTCGCGGATGATTGCATCCTGCGTTATCGACCCGGCGTTCAATCGTCGTAAGCTGTGGGGGTGTATATAGACAGACAGACCCGTCGTAACGACCCCCCGTGTGTCAAGCGTTTTAAGTAAGTTTGGCTTGACCTTATATCGGGGAAACGCTGCTAGCGACGGATAAATAAAAAGCTGGAAAGGAAAAAAAAATAAACAAAAGAGGAACAGTTGTTTATTTAAAAATAATAATAATAATAATAACAACGTGGCGTTATTTCTGTGGTTAGCGCACTCGCAGCTCACATGGTGCTCAGAGTGAGTACAGAACTGTGACGTCATTGACTTTGGAACTGGAGAGGTGGTGTCGGCGTATTAGGGACCTGTTCCAGTAAAGGAATAAAGGAAAGCAAAATAAAATATTTGGAGGACTTTTTAAACGGAAAAATCAATCAAAGAGCGGCGGGGGTGTGGTGGTGTTGGTTGAGTTTCTATTGCTCACACTCACCGCGCGTGCGTGCGTGCGTGTGTGTGTTTACGTGTGTGCACTTTGAATAGTTTCTGGACCTTTATTTTTTGTTGTATTATTAGTGCAGAGACGGTTTGATTCATGAGTGAAGGGGAGTTTCAAGTGAATAGCTTTTTACCTTTAATGTCGCACGGACCGGAGGAGGCCCAGCCGTATTGGAATATTGGTCACAGGTATTGATACAACTGGACTGTTTAAGTTGTTTTTTTAAATAGTATTTATTTTTACTGGATCGCTCTGATATCATTTTGCATTATTTATTTTTTTTTTTTCTTTTCTTACCGAAAGCTTTGTGTGTGTGTTCACTATTGACAACATGTCTATGACGCAATTTTTTTTCTCATTTGATTTACTAACAGGCGAAAAACACAATCTCTAACCAAATTTTGTCCAGTCTTGAACATAATCTCCCAAGTCTTTTTTTTCATCTCTTTTTGCATGCGCGATGTCTAGCATTAGTAGTAACTTAATGAATAAGTAATTTAGTAATAGGTCTATTATTTTATTTGTCCACCACATGTAAAGTTACAACATGTTGAGTTAACCTTTTTTCATTTGAAGTTTTATCGAGGTATTCCCCCCCCCCCTCTTTTTGTTTATTAAGGAATGCTAAGCGAAATGATAACACACGTGGCGCGTGCGTCTATCAGTCTATGCGTTTGTGTGTGTGTGTGTGTGTGTGTTTCGTTTATAAACTATCGCCACGGCACCTTGATTTATAAACTGCCTGTTGTTTTAGGGCGAATGTAAAGTCAAGGGCAGGCAGGCAGGCTTGTTGGGCTGGGGAAATATGCCCATAGATAACAGCGGTAATAGCGGAATCGAGCAGCAATAATATTAATAGTAGGAATATTTTTTTTAATTGGTTTATTTGATGTGTTCAGTATCGGGTAGAGGAGAAAGAAGTAGTACCCGGGGACGGTGGAGGGGTGGGCGGGGGTAAGGTGAAAATATTCTGTACAATATCGCCCCACTGTATTGCTCTTGAATTACATTTCGATAGTTACAGTGAAAAGGGGGAAACGGCATTGTAAAAATGTGTATCATTTTTTTATTTTGTTTTATTGCTGGACTTTTTGTTCTCCTGGTAGGGAGAGAACTTAACTACGTGATCCGTGACTGATTATGTTCATAAGTCTAAACTGTGGCTACATCACTGAGACAGACATGTCTAGCATATTATTACAGTGTGCTGTTCGCTACATCACTGAGACAGACATGTCTGGCACATTATTACAGTGTGCTGTTCGCTACATCACTGAGACAGACATGTCTGGCACATTATTACAGTGTGCTGTTCGCTACATCACTGAGACAGACATGTCTGGCACATTATTACAGTGTGCTGTTCGCTATATCACTGAGACAGACATGTCTGGCACATTATTACAGTGTGCTGTTCGCTACATCACTGAGACAGACATGTCTGGCATATTATTACAGTGTTTAAGTTGTTAGCTATTGTTCATTTTTTTTTGTTATTGAACGCCCGAAGGCCCTGGGTTCGACCCCCAGGATTTGTATCAGGTCCTTTTGAGTACCTGACAGTAACATGAACTGGGGGGGGGGGGGAAGGGGGGTGCCGGGCATTGTGCTAGCCACACATAATCCTCTAAAAAAAAAACTCATTCGACTTTTACCTAGCCCTACCGGTGGGCCAACACATTGACGACGGTGTATCCTCAGGCTATTCACAGAATTGTTTCAGTCGTGGCTGATCAGTCCATAAACTACGGCGCCTGGACCAAGTCCGGCCTGTGATCTTCTCTTCGCTCGTTCACACCAGTTGTAAAGAACCCTTCTTTGGGCCAGCAAATTTAAAAAAAAAAACTTTGCCCCGCCCATGGGCTTGACTGTTCGATACGTGTCCAAATAGACAATCCCCCCCCCCCCCCATATTTACATGGATTCCATTGTGCTATATAAAGTAGTGATGAATGAAATTGGCGTTTCACTGGTGTGTATCATTGTGTATCAGTTTAATATGTGATGCAACACCGCGTTCACCCATTCTCTACTGTATGATAATCATCATAACGCTTCAAACACATGTATAATAATAATAACATTGCGATTTAAAAAAAAAAAAATTCCTATCGTTTATTTTCATAAGACACACCTGTCTTTTAGTATAAGACACACCTGTGTCTTTTAGTGTTTAATTTATACCACTCCTTCCCATCATTTACTGATACACCGATACCTTTATTTTTTTTTCACCTTGAACAACTTGCTCAGGTATTTTGTGGGTTTATATTGTTTCCTCTATTCGACTTTGAATCAGTTAAAACCCATACAAGACCGTGTGAAGCGGCTGTTGGGTTGTTGTTATTATTATTACAGCAGATAATCTTGCCCTCAATCGAACGCTCTATATATTTCTCGGACTGAGCTGGGAAAACCCAATACGTCACAGGTCGGGTCGTCGTGACGTATCGCCCATTAGAGTGTGTTCAGATAGCTATAGTTTTTTTTTTATTTATTTATTTTGTTGCTCGAGAACATGGAGAAGAGATAGTTGAGAAGCTGATAATTAAAGGAGAAAAGGGAGGGTGGGGGAGGGGGGAATTGAACAACAAGTGGGTTTCTTGTGAACATGCCTTCGTACATGTTGGTTTCTTCAACATTTTTTTAATATATATATTTACTTCTTTTACTTTTTGTGCGTGTATATGTTTTTGTTTAAATGTTCTAATTTAACAGCGCTTAGAAGTTCAATATATACCATCCAGTAAGACTTTCTTTGTCTTTATGGGCCCTAGGTACAGACTTATGGGTGCACCTACCTACCCCCCCCCCCACGGGGCCTTAAAAGATCAGCGTGTTTGTGAATTGAGAGCTGTAAGAATGTTCATCTAGATATACATATATATATATATATATATATATATATATATATATATATAAATGAAACTAATATAAATATGTCTAGAATGGTGATCTATTTAAGCGCCGACAGTGTTTACTTTAGCACACAGTCCATTTTTTTTTCCTAAGCATGTCCGGTGTTTTTTAGCACAGTCTATGTGTTTTTAGCACAGTATCCACACATTATTTAACACAGTGTGAGCCCCCCCCCAATCGGAAGCGAGTTATTTTACAAATCCCCCCCCCCCCCCGACCATCCGCCGTCCTCCCATCCAACTTAACTCCTCGTGATGACGTCATATCGCTGCTTCCCCTCTCCCCCTTCTCACACCCACCCCTCCCGCCAACTAATTAATTAATTAAGCACGAGATTCCGACGTTCACCGAAGCCGAGTCCCTAAGTGACCTCTTGATGAGTTGTCCATCTTGACGTCTGACCCTAAGTACTTGGGGGGCAAGATGGGGGGAGAGGGGGCGGCGCGGCGTAGATATGTGGGGTGGGGGGCAGGGAGGGGCGGATTGACATGACACCTTCTGCCGGTATTTTTTTTTTTCAAAATAGGCAAGTTTTGCTTTGGTTAGGCATCTTTTCCCCATGATCAAATAATTTTAAGATATATTTTACTTGTATCAGACGAATCACGCAGCAGTGACTTGGCCATTGTCTTTTATTGGATGTGTCGTTTACAGAAGTGCCGGCGTATGGGTTGGGGGGGGGGGATTTGGTGGGGGTGTCGTGTTCACAAATTTAATCACATTAATTTATTTTGCTGCAAAATTAGAAAAAGAGGTGTGTGTGTGGGGCGGGGGGGGGGAAGGGTTGGAAAGGAGGGCTTCCGTTAACACGGTTTGTCAAGGGTCTCGGCAAATCTCGGGCTGTAGCATACATACGTACTGTGCACACGAGTACTTTGTATCTGAGTACTGTATGCTGGCGTAATACTGTATCGAGCGCCCTTGAGTGAGCGAGATGATCAGGTAACACGTCGTGGAATCACCTGTAGTAACATTCTTCCCGAACATTCTGTACACATGCAGACGAACAGACAGACACCCGTCACGTGTCTGTGTACCACCCATAAACTAATATGAGGAGTAGCACGTCTATATATATATATATATATATATATATATATATATTTAAATATGTCTGTATATATACACCGTGTGGCTCTCTACCTGCCGGCTATTTTATCTGTCTGTCTCCTACTACATAGATAGCCATGCGTCTAAATCTACCTACCAACATACATAACAAACATACATACCCTATGGCGTAGTGAGGGGTGGGCAGGGGGGCACCATGCCCCTGGCGCTACTCACAAAGTGGAGCCAAATGGCATATTTTACATATAATATTATAATGGTTTTCGAATGGGGGGGGGCGCTAAATGGTATTGTGCCCCGGGCGCCAGTTAAGCTCGCTACGCCACTGTACATACCTATCTACCTACCTTCGTACCTGCCTACCTATCTATATAATGTGTTCACACATACGTTTTCACACATACGTTTGTCTGTTTGTTTTGTTAATTATTTATATTTGAGATTTAAACCAACAGGGCGCTCTCCGCCCTCGGTAACCCACGGTCAACACCCTCGCGTGGTGTTCAAATTCTTTAATCATTCACACACACACACACACACACTCGAGTACTTCCCCTCCCCCCCCCCCTCAACCCAAGTGTTGTTAGTAACCCGGGGCGACTAATACAGGTAAAATAATAATAATTACCCCCCCCCCCCCTGCCTCTTCCCCCTCCCCCACCCGTCCACCATTTTTACTCGATTCAGTCAGTCAGCTTTAAAAATAAAGATTGGTCACCCAATCGAGGCTGAAGAATTATCACGCACACACACGCACACACACACACACACACAAATACCGTATTATTTTTTTAACCCATTGATAAACGCCGTGACCTTTCAAGGTCAAATAGTTTTCACTTTTTTATTTTTTCATTCTTGTCAACGCGTACTACCTGTATAACTAACTTTACCTTTTTTTTTTTACCGTATCTGATATGAATGACGTACACTGTGTGAAATACGTGTCTCTCCATTGTCACACGGACCCCGGGGGGGGGGGAGTTAAAATATTGGGCGCTTGGGTTGCGGCGATTGAGGCAGGCGAGTGGGGGGGAGGGAGTAGCCGGCCGCCTGCCGTCTATTTATAGCATCAGAAATAACGGGAATACCCAGAGCACCGTACAGGGATATAGACTCCCCCCCCCCCCCACCATCCGCGCTCTTCAGTTAATTTATTAATATAACACAACCAGAGTGAGGGTCAAATATCGTCATATTGACCAATCGGTACAACCAGAGCCGTTATATTGAGAAGGCCAATTCTATTTATAAACCCTTCCCCCCACCCACACAAACACACTTCCGATGCCTTGCACCCTCCCTCCCAGACCCCACCAGCTCTTTCCACGGATCTGTTGTGAAATATCCTCTAGATTTAAACTATATAACATTGGGGTGGTGGTGGTGTTTTTGGGCGGGAGACTCGACTTATTCAACGCGTTTCTCGTCTGTCCCTCTCGCGCACGGACGCTGGTCTTCTTTTAATTTTATCATTTATATATATATATATATATATATATATATATATATATATATATATATATATATATATATAAATGACCCGGAACTGGTTTTTAATCTCTCTGTCTATAAATAGCCGCAACTCTCTCTCTCCCAATATAAAAGGTAGATAACTCAACGTTATTTAACGATGAATGTTAAAAAAAAATAACAACGGATCGAAATCCACACCCCGACCCCCCTCCCTTCCCCCACCCTCACCTTTTTTTTTTACCTCGTGACATAACGGCCGCACCTTGTTTTTTTTTTTTGTGTTTAACCTGTATGAGTCTCTCTCTCTCTTTATCTTCCAGTGGTGGTTGATCCTTAAGTGAAATCCCGTAGTCATTCTCAATTTTTTCACTTCTTGATTGGTCGAACTATCGGATCTTTTCAGACTCAAGCTTGAATGGAGAGGGGGGGGGGAGATACACACACACACACACACAAACAACACACATACTTGGGTTAGGACACGTTAGCTGAAATATGATAAAGAAGCGAATCGCAGCATATAACGAGCGAGAGAAGAGAGAGAGAGAGAGAGAGAGAGAGAGAGAGAGAGAGAGAGAGGTGGGAAGGGGGAAGAGACAAATTTTGCGAGAGGTGGGGCAAAACCGTGGGAAAAACCCCGACTTTTTTTTTCTGTTTTCTATTTTTTTCTTCTTAGCAGACGACAATGTCCGGGAAACCAGAAATCGATATTTAAAATTTAACTCTTGTGTTCTTATTTTTGAAAGCTCTACAAAGTTAATAAAAATTTATAATAGTAATATTTCTCTAAAGGCTACAAATATCCGTTTTATTTACTTAATAGTAGTTGTATTTTTTTTTTATATAATTCTTGTTTACTGGAGCTGTCAACTAAAAACAAAACTGTTTTTATAAAGAAAATACAAAGCGGAACATAACAAGGGTAACGGCCCTTTGCTAAGCGATTGCAAAACACCGAAGAGAGAGAGAGAGAGAGAGAGAGAGAAAGCTTGTGTGGACTCGGTAAGTACATATACGATCTCCTTATTTTACTTGGAGTGCATTCCCCTGTTTGGGCCTCACTTGTGCTCGACGTCTGCCAAAACCGTAGGGAGAGTGACTCGTGTTTTTTATTTGGGTTTTTTATTTATTTAATTTCAGTTTTCATTCGTCCCGCAAATTACGGTACGGTTACATGATGTGATCCGTGTGTGCGTGTGTGTGTGTGTGAACTTGCGCCCGTTCTGTTTATAAAAAAAAAGTATTTAAAGTTTATATATAGTTTTGTTTAAAAAAGAAAAAAAAAACTGTACAAATAAAATAAAATAAAAACTAGCAATTCTATGGTTGTTACTGAGAGGTAAGTGGTTAATTTTTTTTTAAAAAATGATTTCTTAACCTATTAGAGCATATTTATATATATATAAAACGACATTCTAGGGATAGCTGATTATTGATATTGTCAATAATATTATAATGGTTAATCGATGTAACTGCCAATATTATCGGTAATAATTTTAATCACTAGCTAATATCATTATTTATAGCAAGATATTTGTACTGACTTTAAAATGTCCATGTTGGATAGTTTTTACCGATTATGACTTCTTTTTAAATGCCGTTCATAAACTTCCAACACCAAACTAACGACTAATTGTCACTAAGTTGTTATTATATTGTTATCTATCTGTCTTCTATAAATAAATTATCCAGTCGTAATGTTTGTCTAACGACAGGTTATTATTATTCCCCACCACCACCCACAAACATACACACCGGCCCATCCCACGGGGATACAAACTGTCAATTTTACACGGACATTTGTGTGTGTGTGTGTGACATTTTCTCCAAACGTGGCGTCGACGTTTTCGTATTAACGGAGAACCATTGCAAGGGGGGAAGGGGGGCTTCGCTGCATCAAACACCCATCTTCTAGTTATTTCAGACCTTTTTTATTTTTTCTTTCTGTCGCGTCAGGTACTTTGGACCCAATTATTTACACTGACTCATGACTATTTAGACTTTATATATTTTATAAAGAATGTAAGCGCTTGGCCATTATTATAGAGTAAAAAGTTATCCCCCCTCGGCCCCCTACAATTGGCCATCGGGGTAGATGAAGTGTAGAATTCGTCTCTTTCCGTAATCACGACTTATTTAAGGCCTGTATTGCTAGTACAACACACAGTCATTCGCCTCCAATTTAAGTCATGTACTCATTTTAAGCTGGGTGGACATTAGCGACTTTGATGACCACCAATCTTTACCGAGAACCGGGGAGGGGGGAATTCCCCCCCTTTTTTTTTACCGAGGATCGAACGACATATCTATCGAGGACTCTCATATCTACAGTCTAGCGCTCTACTTCAACCTTTCGTAATAAAACTATTGTTAAATATATATATATATATATATATATATATATATATATATATATATATATATTAATTTGTGTTCGCGTCCTTGCTAACTTACTTTAATTAAAATCTGAAATGTGTTACATCGCATCTTCTATCCGAAGGTAGACACACACACACACACACACGCAATGATTTCATTTAACGGTGGAGGGTATTTATGATGTTCTCGTGTCTCCCAGTTCAGCTGACGTTTACTGACTTGATTTACTTTTTATGTACCTACTATAGCAGCACCCTCAGACACATCTCGCGCATAAAGCACGTGCTGAAAAAAAAAAGTGGGCGGTATACCAAAAGAAATTGTTTCTCGTCTGCTATATTCTCATATATATTTAATAGTGTAGTGTTAACGCGGGTTGTTTCCCTTGGGGTTTTACGTTGCTGCTTCTTCTTTTTTTGTTTTTGCCTGACGGTATATGGTAGTAACTTTATTACAACAACCAAATAAAAAAAAAAAATTAAAGCGCACAGTGTTATCAGGTGTGCTGTATATTATTTGCGATAAGTAGCTTCATTTGATTAAGTCTAACCTGTTGGTTGTTTTTGTTTTGTTTTTTATTATCCAGATTAGAGTGTCAGGCAGGAACGTTTCATTTCGACGTAAAGATATTATTATTATTATTACTATTATTATAAATCCATCCCATCATCTAGATGTAGTAGCCGTTTAACCCAAATATTTTTGTGCGCGCGCGCGCGTGCGTGCGTGCGTGCTTGTGTTTTATTTATACCTTTCTGCAGGTGAAATGGTTTCAGGTGTCTCGGGTAGGTAAATAATGATTGGAAAATAGTGATAAGTCAGAGGGGAGGGGGGTACTCTGTTTATTGGACGGTGTAATAAACTTGACGTTCTTAGTAATAATTGATAGAGGTTATGGAGGGGATAGGGAGGGGAGTGGTGGTGGTAGGGGCAGTAGTACCATGTAGAAAAGCAAAATAGCACTACCTACTAAAACACTAAGAAATAGCCCCATACATAATACTCAATGCAGATACCCCCCCTCTCTCTCTCACCTCCCCTCTCTTTTTGTTTAAAATTTCTAATCCGTGACATTTTTTTTGTTTTTCTCGTTAACCTGCCCACAACCAACCAGGAAGGAAGGGGGGGGGGGTAATTTCGAGACATTAAATTGTTTCACACAGATCGTACAACGTGAGTGTTGCAGTTATCTCGACATGTCTCCTACAAATATTCCCCCCCCCCTCTTTTTTTTTGCACATGTTGTCAGAGAGATGAAAATTTGTTCTGGACGTCTGTGTATGCGTGCGTGTGTGTGTGTGTGTGTGTGCTTGGGAGGGGGGTGGGCGAAAACGGATTCATAGACGCCCTAGATCGCAGTAATTAGCGTTTCAGTTTTATTTTTCAGTATTTTTTTTTATTGGATTTTATAATCATTTTTGTTCTGCCGACCTAACAAGTTAGTTTTGTTTGTTTGTGTGTGTGTGTGTGTGTGTGTTGACGGTCGTGTTCATCGTTACTATGGTGACCTTTGTTTGGGCCCCCCCCTACCCTCTGCCACAAATTTACGGCGATTTTTTTTTTATTTTTTTAAATTATGCGATAAGTTTGACTTTCATATTTAAACCTCACGAAACAAAAAATTTTAAACCTTATAATACAGTTCAATGTGGAACAACAATGGGTTGAAAATGTTTTTATAAACTTCGAGGAAATGCCGAGTTCTAAAATATACTGCCCAATAAAAACTGTAATCTGATTTTTTTTTCAAATAAACACTTAAAATAAATTCTTCCAATAACAGCCCCCCACCCCCAATAGAGATTTATGTGGGGCGATATACACCCCTCCTCCCCTCTCACCCCCCCCCCCGGGCCGCACTCCATTAAAGTTTTTTTTTTCTTCTTTCTTTTCCCAGATAGAAATCATTATGAAATAGTTTGAAAACTACCCCAACGATTTTTTTACCTCCCCCCCCCCACCTCTATCCTTCAAAGGGTGTGCTACCCTCTCTCTCCCCCCCACCCTCAGCGCGGGTTGTTTAATTTATCGCCTCTCTCCATGCGTCACAGTCGTAGGGAACCGTGTGTTCAAATCTCGATTGTTTCGCCCCCCCCCCCCTCCCCTCCTCTCCCTCCCAACTCCCGATGAAGATTTCATGTCTTACAGGGCACTTGTGCCCTTATCTTTCGCTTTTCAACATATCATATTTGTCTTACTGATTGTGGCGTCATTACAGTAAATACATGGTGCATATTGTATGAGTCAGGGGCAGATTTTTAGCGGCGGGCGCAAATCCCAGGCGCCCCTATTTAAAAGTGGCTTTGTCTTTTTTTTAGAGGCCCCCCCCCATATTTTCTTATGCGTCCTGGGCCTCAACCGGTTTGAGAACCTGTCCATTAAAATATAGACGGATAGACATATAGACATATATATATATATATATATATATATATATATATATATATATATATATATATATATATAGTTAGAAAGATAGATATAATACAGTCAATAGAAAGAATAGAGTAGATAGATCTAGATTAGATTCATGACAGAATGAAACCCAATTAAGGATACTTTATTCTCGTGACGAAAAGCGATTTATTTTGGTGGAATAGCCGGAGAGAGAGAGAGAGAGAGAGAGAGGTTCACTCTTTAGTCTTAAGGAATGTGCCCAGATTTAGCGTGATTCAGTGCCAAAAAAACCAGTCTACAAAAAAAAAAACAAACTTCGATGCCCCGGAATTTTTGGGCCAAAGTGGTTAGCAAAGGAAAAGATATTTAGAGGCATTCATAACACGATAATAAACAAAGTTGTTAGAATATAAATAAAGATCGTGACGAGAGAATGTTAATGGGAGGGGTGGGGTGGGGGGAGGGGAGGAGACAACTGTGTATTTGTACGCATCATTAAATAGAATAATAGGTTGATTGAAAGTTGAAACTTTTGGTTGATTTTTAGTAAGTCAACGTTTATTCTGTGTCATAACGTTGGGATATTTTTTTTTTTGTAAATTTGAAATGGATGCTCGTTGGAAACGTATATCTTCCTGATCTGGTGGATAGCCACTCTAGCTGGTTGGTTTATTGCCCCGCCCCCCACCTCCCCCACAGTGACCGTTACATAAAGACCTTAAAACATTTTAATAGAAATGGATAATCAGAGCACCATCGTTAGGGGGGGGGGGGGGCTAAAGTGACTTAATAGTTAGGGGGTGGTGGGGCGGGGGCAAGTTTGACACCCGTCCCCCCCCCTTTTTTAAATCTTCTTTTGCCCTGTGCCCCGAAAACCGTAGGAACGCCTCTGTGTGTGTGTGTGTGTGTGTGTGTGTACACTGTACAGCAACTGGGGCAAGTTTTTGGTATTTAGCGTTGTATAATGCACTCCAGATTATCGGGGTGGCCTGTAACACACCCCCCCCCCTTACCGAGGGCGTAA